>JAOXOE010030828.1:0-12605 GCA_028565055.1 Phoeniculus purpureus
GAAGGCCACCAGGTTGGTCAGGCAGGACTTGCCCTTGGTGAAGCCATGCTGATTGTACCCAATCACCTCTTCACTATATGTACATACATCCCTTCTTAGACAAAGGCTACCCCACGTACATGATGCCAACACTACTGGCCAGTAGTTTCATTTTATGGAATTTGTTAGGTTTTGGAACGGTCTTTCTAAATAAATGTTGATAATTTTATTAACACTTATAATCTGATTCTGTCAACTGTAACACTCATTTAAGGAAGATGTAATTAGCAATGTTTTCTCTAGACGCAGGTGCTTGGCTGGAGCTGCATGGTGCTTTGTATCCATCCTTAAGGTCATCAGACTCTATCAAGATCTTTTTTCTTGAATTCAAGTATGGATTCCAAGACCAAGCAATTTGCTGCTTTCTGGGAGTTCATCTCAGAGGAAAACTTCAAAAGTGCTGCTTCAGGTTTTCTCACACCTTGTCTACTGAAATACAAAGATAATCATAAGGCGTCCATTCTAGAATTGTACCTATTAGGAGAAAGGGCAGCGGTCACAGGTTATCTGCAGTCATATCTCTATAGCCTTTTATTTAGACCATCAGGTTCGTTGCATAAACTCAGCAGCTGCTTGGTGTGACGACTCTATGAAGCTCAGCCGCATTTAGAATTTATTCCTTCTAGCAGCCAATTGCTGGCCAAGTGAAGTCCTGCCTCCACACCTCGGTCATGTGTTCCTGCTCCTTCCCTTGCCCAGGCTCTCACTTTTGTTGCTGGACTTTTGACTAAGCTTGCAGACACCAAGCTACAAGGAAACCAGGGAACTTTCTGCCAGCTTTGTGAGTCTCTGCTAAATGTCAAAACTGTTACTGAGTAGGTACCTACATGATGATACAGATGCTGCTTAATGTGGATGTACGTAGCGAACGCAGCACCGTATTTTCAGGCTTACCCTACGTTTTCATGGTTTTATTTCTACATCGCTGCAACACGCTGATGTTATGAAAACTTCATTTTTGTAGACAGTTTGGTTCTCTTTAACTTTTCATACTTGTTTTCACAGTCTATCAATATTGCTACTGCTTAAAGTTAGAATTAAAATGGAAAAATCACTACCCCTTCCAAGACCCATTTATCTTGAGAGACCTAAGGGAACACATTTTTAAGGGCATTGCATCAATCTCCGTCAATCAGACCTTAAGCTATTTTAAATCAGCTTTTAATAAACCATTCTCCATGTTATCTGAATGTCAGTTATCAATTTTAGTAACTTTTAACTTTGGGAAAAAATTAGGACACTATAGAAGAAAAAAGCAACCGTGTCTGGAAAAGAAACATTTTAAATTTACTGCCTCCTTTTTGCTTTTTCTTTTTTTTTTTCTTTTCTTTTCCTGGGACAGAAGGTCCCAATGGACTATGTGTTGTCTTTCAAAGGAGGCAAAAAATCTTTTGGGAACATATATGGGAATACTTGGGATGTCTTTACACTATTAGCTCCTTACACGCCCCATTGAGCTTGTCTGCCTGTCCAGACCTCCAACCAAGATGTTTCTCTTATCTCACTTTCCTGTCAGCAAACAAAAGTAACATCATAAATTAACACCAGCTGGAAATGAGCTGCGGTTTACTGGAAGATAGTTGAGCTACAGTTGGGTAACAAAACCTTAAAGGTTTAAATGCTATCCCTTAAAATAGTGCACACGGACTCGAGAGTGCCTGTGATACCACATTCCTTTCCACATGGTTTGTCACTTTTGGAATGATGCAGGTTTTACACGATTTATGACACACACGAGGTTTTTAGGAGATGTAAGTAAAACACCAAATGAAAAACATTCCTGAGGTTTCAAAAGTGTTGTTCATAGGAACTAAGCAGTCAGCTTGGCGAAGCTTTCAGCAGCGTCAGTTTCTATGTGGGTTAGGAATTAATTCCCAACCAAAACTTACAGTGTCTTCAGAGATAAAATCAATTGTCTGGTGGCTAAACGTTCTCGTCAAGCGCTCTTTGAGGCACTAATCGAAGACTCTGAACTGCCCTTTTTCAGGATCGCAGCTAAGTGGCATTTCTCTTAGAAATCAGGAAGGGAACTCATGAAGTTCCCATTGGTCTAAAAATAAAGAATAAATAAATAGTGTGAGTCACAAATGGCATTTTGCTGAAGTTCAGTAGCGCTGAAGCCAGGGAGATGAGGCCAATGGTGCTTCTGCCATTCACTGAAATTAGTGTTCCACAACCAGCCACCAACATTTGAAGTTAGGATTGCTGATTTAGGAGCAGTATAAGAAATACTGCCAATCAATATTTAATTTTTAAACAGCATTGAACTGTAATTTCACAAATTTAACAGTCAGACTGTCTGGAGACAAGCCTACGTGTTTTCAGTCCTATTTTGCACTCACGTGCTGTGATCAGGGTATCAGGGCTTTGTATCAGGGTGGTACAGAGTGGAGATCTTCCCTAAGAAGTTCACACCTGGAAAAAAGCTAAAGTCACCCCTTCCCATGTGTCTATTTTTACCATTGCACCGAGCCACAGGCAGCTGAAATAAACCAAGTATCAGGTAAGCAGGTGAGGGAACCTGGGGCATTTTACGTGAAAGATTATGGCTGTGTGCAAACTCGGTGAGATTTCTAGCAAGTCCGTATCTGCTACAGGCTTTTCTCAATACAAAATCATTTCTCTATTTTGTCTTGAATCGTGACATCAAGTGATTTATTTTTGTTTTAAATCAATTCCTGTACATGGCAGTCTGTTGTGGAGGACAGCAGCTGATGGCACCGCAGTATTTGAGGAAGAATGATGCAAACTCCCCGTCTCAAAAGGTGTTACTGGGGAAGGGCGGGAGAGCTACGGCACTCGCAGTTCATTCTCGGCACTGCTTTCTAGGGGTGCAGTCATCTGGTACTTCCAGCTTCCACTTCCAACCAGAAAGAAGAATTATTTGGAGTTCAAGGATCAAACTAGTTAGGAAACGGGAACACAATTAGTCCCTTTAGTAAGCTATAAAACTGGGTGTCTCCTGTTCCAAAGCCGTGTCCGCATTGCACCCTTCAGCATGAAAAGTCATTAGATTGCTTTTTTTAAGACTTCACAAGTAAAGGAAACTGAAATCATTTTGAGTAACCCTTACAATGTGCAGCATACTGACTTCTAAGCATACTTCATGGAGCTTTGCTGAGACTCTTTCTCTGGAAGAAGCAGCCTCAATGATGATGCTGTCGTGACAGACCCACTCATTTGAGCTGAAGTCCTGCCAACTTCTGAATGCTCTGGACTTTGACAACATACAGCTGGAGGTGCAGACTTCAGTTTCGAAGGACTGAATTTCTCTACTAGGAACTTGGGCACTGATTTCACTTCCAGTCCATCTGCAGACAAATGTGTGTTTTCATCATCAGTCTTGAAATTTCTCACTTGCCAGACCAGACCTGTCGAAGAACTTCCCTGAGGATTCCAGAACACTGGAAGCAGGACCCCAAAATCAAACTGGACATGGCTGTGACTACGGAAAGCCCTAAGGGCTGCATTAGGTAAGGAAGCCCAGGTGGCCACCTCTGCTTAGTCTAACGCCACTTATTTATTTCCACTTGCTCTTCCATCGGCACAGTTAAGGGTCCTTAAAGCTAAGGCTTCCTATGAAGTACACGCCTGAAAGACGAAGGAAGCTACTGTGTTAGGAGAGGACAAACGAGAAGCATTTGGAAGCAGGATCACACACGGCACAAAGCACAGGGTGCGGTGCAGGGGAAAAACCATTTTAAACTAGGCAGTCCTGAAAAAAGGGGAGTCGTTTTACCTCGTTAGCTAGAATTGTCTATCTAGAAGCAAGCAGTTTACTTGGCTGGAACTGAACCAAGAAGAAAAGCCTCTCCATCTCTTGATTCCAAATGTCCCCCTTTTTCTCTGATGCCCCACTGAGCACTTGGGCAGTCACATCTTGAGGTGAAACCCAGTCAGTGCTCCTGAAGCCTGAAGCCAAGCAGCTGCCAGCTGGTGCCCTTCTATGAAGACCAGGAACAGAGCCAGATCCTTTCAAAACAAATTGTGCTTTTGCCATTTATTATAATAGGAGAAACTCCCAGCAAAAGTGGTTGAGAACCAGAGCTATGCTCTATGAACCGGATATTTTATGAGTAAAAAATGTCTGTGTCCATCAAGATCTCATGGGATGGAGAGGGAGACTTTTAAACGCACTTTCCAGGGACTCACTTGGATGCAGGACTCTCAAGATGGACAAACACATCAAGCAGCAGAGAGAGTCTAATGTCATCAAAACTCAGTGTGCAGCTAGCCAGAAAAAGAAGACAGGTGTCTTAATGTCCAGGAGGATTTGCGTGTAGGTGAGGGTTTAAAAGAAATTGAACAAGGACATAAGAAACCAGAACTGAGAACCCTGCATGAGAAGGGAGGTAGAGAAAAGGGAGTTCAGAATGAGCGGCCAGGAAACGAATAGTCATGATGAAGGGAAAGAAGAAAAGAAAGTGGGGGGAAAAAACAACCTAGGAACTGAATCTGTCTGAGCAGATTTTTTTTGAAATGGATGTGTCAAGAATAGGAATTCATGAAGGCAACGTGACGCAAAAAGGGGCTGGAAGGCTGATCTTGGAGCTGGCTGAGGGAAAGAATTGTTTAGTTGGCTCAAAGTTAGCAAACACTATTAAGTTGGAAGGAAATTCACTGAGGAAAATGGTGACAGAAAAGGACTTGACTGGATGACACTCTTGGGAAATGTTACTCCTATATGGGCTTGAGAAGGACAAGGAAAGGAAGATGTCTATTTCCTTGTGATTAAAATGATCACTCTTTTTTCTATTCCAAAACCACCCACACTAGCTAGAGATAGCCCACGTTGACTAAGCCTTAAAGCAGACGTTCGACTGACCCTATAATCAAGTTTAATCAAACCCTTGATTACACACTTTGACTGACCCTATAATCAAGTCCAAATATCTTAAAAACGTTGCATCTTTGGAGTCAGTGAGTTGTTTTAGATCCATCAGATGAAACCAGTCTTACCAAGAAGTCAGTGGGAATTCTTTTACTTGCTTAGAGCAGAGCTCGGTTTTTGTGTGATGTCCTCAGATCTCTTTTAAAGTACCAAAGTTTGCCCTAACAAAGAAGCTGAGCTCAAGACACCGGCACATCTTCTCTGCATGCAAGTCAAATAAACTTACTAGCTGTGTTTAAACTTTCTTCTGCAGCTGGTGAACTTGTACTTGTCAGAATCCTCACTAGCATGCGGTAAGACACCAGCAGAGTCAGGCAGCTTGTATTTGTGGCAGGTTATACTCTTTCTAAGGGTTGTCAGTCTTGGGGCTTCTCTTCCAGTTATCCAAATGTTATTTTGTCGTGTCAGAGTTCTCAGAACACACCCCCAGTAGGGCAGAGACAGTGGCAGGAAGGGTTAATTTATCTGTGCTCTATAGGCAATCACTGCCGATATGAAATCAGGATGGACGTTTAGTGGCAGTGAAAATGCAGGGGTAGACACGTAATGTGGTCAAAGCTCAGGCCTCACACAAGGAAGCTCAGTGTTATTTCAGTCAAACCTTCAGAAGCAGAAAAATACAAGATCTTGTCTGTTTCACTCATTCACTTAAGCTTTTGCCTACCTTACCCCACCTTCTGCAGCTTTATTAAGAAATGAGAAGCTGGTGTTCACTGTGGCTGGTGGAACTGCTGTGCAGAAAAGCTTTCAGAAAAGAAAATCAAACCTCAGAGCTTGTTCCCTACAGTCGGGGAATCTTCCTGAGCGCTGGGCTGTCTGAGCCACAGAAGGAAAGTACAGCCCATGTGTTTTCCATCCCTACCTGTATTGTAGCCTTTACCTGCAGCTTTTTTGATGTTTGAGTGTTGACTTTTTATACAGCTGAGACTGTCCGTTGGCAGCTGATACTGTAGAAAATTGAGGCTACTCCTTCTCCTCGACCAGGGCTGTTTATATTTCCCTTTGTGGGTTTGAAATGGTGTCTTGCTGGTGACTACAACTTGCAAATGGAAAATGGGGAGGAAACTTCTTGCCCAGAGCGCAGAATTGTAGTTCAAAAGAAAGGACCTAAGGGAAGCGTATGGGGTGTCTTCTTACGATGTACGCAAGTTCTGTGGTTGAAGACAAAACTGACATGACCTTTAGGTGCCAGTTATCAAAACTAAATGTCTCAGCTCACTCCAATGCCTCAATATAAGATACACGGTCATCTGACAGACGGTCATCTGGTCATACGATGAACAGCAGGTGTCTGGTGCACTGACATCATACCAGATGTAGGGGAGCTGCTGGTGGGATGAGGGCTATAGCTATTGCCTAGGAAATGCCCTTTCCACTGAGCTGGGTGTCTCCCCATCCCCACATCCAAACAGTATGGAACAAAAAAGGCTTTCTCCTTCCAGGACAATCAGGTGCAGGCCTGGGTCAAAAAAACAAACACAGCTTGAAGCCCATAGATCCTGTGAGCAGTGACACAAGGGCAGTGACTGCTAAGGCTGGCAGCATGAGAACGAACAGGTCTGCTGAGCTCTTGTTTGAACAGGGTTTAATACAATGTTCAGTCATTTTTATTGTAGAGATCTGAAAAAGGTTTTACTATTGTTAAATTTATACGACCTCTCTTTCTCTAGTGGTGACAACTTAGAGCTTTCCTGTCTGTCAGGAAGTTCTATTAAGTGGAGTGATCATTAAAGATCAACTGTTCGCTTAGTGTGTTTGCACGTGGTTTTGAGAACCATGTCATTCACAAATCTTTCTAAAACATTGCTTCTGAGGCATCTCAAATGATGACAGGGATGTGACTGGTTGTGCTGTGACACATTACTAGAAGGTTGTAATCTGCTGGTTTGGACTTCACACTGAATTAGCCTGGTCCTCATTTACACTTTAGCACAGCTTTTGAAAATCACACAGCTAGTTTTTATTTCTTGACATTTATTAGAAGCTACTACAGAGTCTAAAAATGTAATAGCCTTGAAGAAGTATTGGAACAGGCTGCCCAGGCAAGTGATGGAGTTGCTGTCCCTGGAGGTGTTCAAAAAACATGTCTATGTGGCACTGGGGAACATGGTTTAGTGGGCATGGTGGTTCTGGGTTGATGGTTGGGCTGGATGATCTTGGAGGTCTCTTCCAACCCTGATGATTCTATGATTCCAAGAATAATTCCAGTAGCTAACATTGAGAGAGCTGCAATGTATAAAGCAAAGTGTTCTTTTCCCCCTTCTGGAAGATGTTGTATCAAGCTGTTCAATGAAATAGTCTGTTAAGCTCTCAGCTGTGGTACCAAAACACACTGATTTTAATCCCTGGCCAAGATCAGTGATAGAAAGTTGATCTTTTGTTCCCCAGAGGGTAAGTGATGCCTGTATAATTTCCTTTTTCTTAAGCTTTGTCATGATACTTGAGACCTGAACACAACTCTGAAGAGATAATTCTCTCCCTACAGTATTAAAGGGACTTTGAGTCAAGTTAGGACCCTATATGTCACATGGGTTTATCTCTAGAGACAGCTGAGTTGAACCAAAAGTTGCTGTCATCTAAGAATTCTGAAGTATTCATTCACCCAAAGAGGAAAACTTTCCCTTCTTACAACTTCTGCTAATGTTATTCTGTGAAAAATACGTTTCTGTCCAGAGAGAGATATCAATGGGACGGAGGCTCTATCGAACATATCTGTTTAGCAGTAAGACCTTGCTTTGAACTTATTAGGTACCTGGAAGATTATTAAATAAACTGATAAAGCTTGGTATGGTCAGTACAAACACAGCAGAGAAGTTCCTACAGCTTCCCTCTCTCTGTCCAGACTAAGCCATAATGTGCTGGAAGCTGGAATCAGAACACAAGTTGCTCCATACGTTTGCTGAGCTTTGCAAACAGCTTAATTTTCAGGGTTAACCTGTTCCACACACAGATGAAAACTAATGGGACTTTCAGACTTCTATTTCTACAAAACTTGGATCTGGATTCTGTAACCTGAAGAATTCTTTAACATCCTAGTGAAAGAGTCTGGGGCACAAGTTACATCGTCTTCGTTACTTCCATTTTTGGGTGAGAACATGGGCTGGAATAGAAGGATGCAGGCCACAAATGCCTGGCTACAAGACTGGTGCTACAGGCAAGGCTTGGGGTTCTTTGATAATGGCTGGTTTTATAAGACACCAGACCTGACAGTTACACATGGGAGAGGTTTATCTCAGAAAGGAAAAAGGGGTTCTGGGACAGGAATTGGTAGGACTCATTCAGAGAGCTTTAAACTAGATTCAAAGGGGGGTGAAATTGTTGCTAGATGGGTACCAGTGGGGCAGTGCTCTGGTACTGACGAAGACCAAGAGGCCTCCCACCATCCTAGGGTGAAATTGGAGCGCTCAGCTCTAGCTTATTCAACCCTGACATGCCTGTACACCAATGCACGCAGCATGGGGAACAAGCAGGAGGAGTTAGAAAGCTGCGTTCAATCAGGAGATTGTGATCTGGTGGCAGTTACAGAGACATGGTGGGACAGCTAGCATGACCAGAATGTGGTCGTGGACAGTTATGTCCTCTTCAGGAAGGACAGGACAGCAAGGCAGGGTGATGGAGTTGCACTTTACGTGAGAGGGCAACTGGAATGTGTTGAGTTCTGCCCAGGGGCAGGTGAAGAGACATTTGGGAGTTTGTGGGTGTGGATCAAGGGCCAGACTGGCATGGGTGTCACTGTCGTAGGTATCTGTTACAGGACACCAGATGAGGACAAGGAAGTTGATGAGGCCTTCTACAGGCAGCTGACAGCAGCCTCACAGTTACAGGTCATGGTTCTCATAGGGGATTTTAACTACCCTGATATTTGCTGGAAGTCCTACTCAGACAGCCACCCACAGCCCAGGTTCCTGCAGTGCATTGGTGACAATTTCCTGATGCAAGTGTTGGAGGAGCCCACTAGGAGGGGAGCGCTGCTGGATCTTGTACTCACCAACAAGGAGGGTCTGGCTGAAGCAGTGAATGTTGAGGGCAGCCTTGGGTGCAGTGACCATGAGACGGTGGAGTTCAGGGTCTCATGCGGCAGGAACAGAATACCTAGCAGAATCACAGCCCTGGACTTCAGGAGGGACAACTTTGGCCTTTTCAAGCAATTACTAGGGGAAAACCCATGGGACAGGGAACTGGCAGGTAAAGGGGCCCAAGATAGCTGGTTAACATTCAAAGACCACTTCTTTCAAGTACAAGACAAGAGCATCCCAACAGGAAAGAAGTCAAAGAAGGGAGCCAGAAGACCTGCATGGTTAAACATGGAGCTGCTGGGCAGACTCAAGAGGAAGACGAGAGTGTATAGGTCATGGAAGGAGGGGATGGCTGGTTTGGATCATTATAAGGTCCTAGTCAGAGGATGTAGGGACACAACTAGGAAAGGTAAGGCCTCTTTGGAATTAAACTTTGTAAGAGAGGTCAAGGGCAACAGAAAGGGCTTCTTTAAATACATTGCAAGATAAAACTAAACCTAGAGGCAATGTAGGCCCCCTGCTGAATGAGGTGAGTGCCCTGAAGACAGAGGATACAGAGGAAGCAGATACTGAACACCTTCTTTGCCTTTGTCTATACTACTGGAGCCCCAGATCACTGAGGCCCCAGAGGAAGCTGGGACAAAAGAGGAGTTTGTGCTGGTTGACAAGGACCGGGCTAGGGATAAGTTGAGCAAACCGGATGTACATAAATCCATGGATCCTGATGGGATGCACCCGTGAGTGCTAAGGAATATGGCAGAAGTCATTGCTAGGCCACTCTCCATCGTCTTTTTTTAGTCGTGGGGATCAGGAGAGGTGCCTGGGGACTGAAGGATAGATGTCACTCCAATCTTCAAAAATAGTAAGAAGGAGGACCCAGGAAACTACAGACCAGTCAGCCTCACCTCCATCCCAGGAAAGGTGACAGAGCAATTTGGTCTTTGGTGCTGTCTCTAGGCACATCAAGGACAAGAGGGTCTTTAGGGACAGTCAGCATGGCTTCACCAACTTGACCAACACGATAGCATTTGATGAGGGCATAACCAGGTGGACAGATGATGGCAAAGCAGTGGATATGGTCTATCTTGACTTCATTAAAGTATTTGACACAGTCTCCCACAGAATCCTTGTAGCCAAACTGAGGCAGTTGGTCTGGATGATCGGGTAGTGAGGTGGATTGTGAAGTGGCTGCAGGATAGAAGACAGAGAGTAGCAGGCAATGAGACAGAGTCTAGTTGGAGGCCTGGATCTAGTGGAGTCCTCCAAGGGTCAGTATTGGGACCAAGCCTATTCGATCTATTCATTAATAACTTGGATGCAGGATTACAGTGCACTGTCAGCAAGTTTGCTGATGACACAAAGCTGGATGGTGTTGCTGACACCCCAGCAGACTCTGCTGCCATTCAGCGAGACCTGGACAGGCTGGGGAGCTGGGCAGGGAGAAATTTAATGAAGTATAACAAGGGTAGTGCAGAGTCTTACATGTGGGCAAGAACAACCCCAGGTACTGGTATAGTCTGGGGACCGACCTGTTGGAGAGCAGTGTAGGAGAAAGGGACCTGGGGGTCCTGGTGGACAGCAGGATGACTATGAACCAGCAATGTGCCCCTGTAGCCAAGAAGGCCAATGGCATCCTGGAGTGGATTAGAAGAGAGGTGGTTAGCAGATCAAGAGAGGGTCTCTTCCCCCTCTACTCTTCCCTGGTGAGACCACATCTGGAGTGTCGTGTCCAGTTCTGGGCCCCTCAGTTCAAGAAGGACACAGAATTGCTGGAGAGAGTCCAGCACGGAGCCACAAAGATGTCATTTATCCTCGCCGGAGCACACATACCATTCCTTTTTCCTCTGCCCCATTTCCTAGAGATGCATCTGGTAAAGGAAATGAAATGATCACAGTACTTGCAGTTGTAAAGCACCATTTATTTTTTATATGTGTGTGTGCAGTGTTCCTTGGTTTAGTTTGTTCTGCTTTGGAATGTCCTGTATCTCCTAAGGCTTCTTTACATATTAATTACTGTGCCATAGTCTGTTTTTTAAAAAAATATGCCTCACCCTACAAAATTACCTGGTGCTTCTATTACTTTTTTCGTCTGTATTTCATACTTGTCTAGCCTGAGAAATGGCAGATACAACTGTCTGTGCTTGTTTCTGAAAGTCCTTATTCAGTGCTAGACAAACTTTGCTTTTCTTGGACGTTGTGTGGATATTTATGGTTCACTGGTAAACTGTTTTCTCAGTGATTCAGCTCCTCCTGTCAGTGACACTGTCTTGGGGTGCATGTGGGCTACCAAAATACTTTGTGATTGTCACACCATCTCCCGTTTTCCCTTGTGCAGACTGTGGGGGTTTCCTTAAGGGTCCTGTCTGTACCTTACGGCTAACAGGATTCCAGAATGTTTTCCTCTGAAGGAAAACTTGTGTCTTCCATTCCAGCAGGATTTTTTTCACCTTAAGGGTGTTTAAACACTGGAACAGGTTGCCTAGAGAAAAGTTGTGGATGTCCCATCACTGGAAGTGTCAAGATCAGGCTGGATCAGGATTGGACATGGCACTTGGTGCCATGGTCTAGCCTTGAGCTGTGTGGTAGGGGTTGATGATCTATTAGGTCCCTTCCAACCCTGGTAATACTATGATACTATAATACTATGACTTTGAGCAACCTGATTTAATGTAAGATGTCTCTGTTCACAGCAGGGAGACCGGACTTTTATCTTTGAAGGTCTCTTCCAGCTGAAACCATTCTGTGTTTCTCTCAGGATGTGGGAACGGGGAGATACCAGACTATGGGAAGGCCGTCAGTCCTGACATTATTCTTGCACCTAAGCTCGTGGAACAAGGGGAAAACATAGCGGTTTTCAACGTATTCATTCTCGGACTTGCAGCCTAGTCCACTTTTCTACTTTCTGCCCACTGTCTCTTGATCCTGAGGCTTCTGAACTTTGGTGACAACACAAGATGCCTGGGTGAGGGCCATGCTAGCTTTTGCAGCTGCAGCAATGCTGATCAAGGAAGATGTCTTTTAATGCTCCCATTCCTCTGTTCCTCTCTCTTTCAGGCTAAAGGGATAGACTCAGTTTATTCAGGGGAGCTAACTAAGATAAACTGTGCCCTCTGGTGAAACGGGCTTTGCTAAGCTCCAGGGGAGAGTCTAAGAGTGGCACCTCTTGTCGAGTGTTGTAGACTCGAACCTATGATCTAACACTGTCTCCAAAGTCAGTTGGTAACGTTTTGAGTCTTTGGCCCTATAGCAATAGAAACGGTGGAGGGAAAGAGTCTTTCTTTACCACCATCCTGTCTTTCAGCAAAACCTACATAAAGTCCCACAAAACAACAGATACTGCAGGAGGTTCTAGCACTAAAGTATGCAAAAGGTTGCTGAACAGGCTGCCTTAGTTTACTCTCAGAAGTCCTGTAAATCAAACAATGTGTTATATTCTCAAAAATACAAGTACTGTCCTTAACGTCTATAAATATGTGAAGGGTGGGTGTCAGGAGGTTGGAGCCAGGCTCCTCTCAATGTCATCTGGTGATAGGACGAGGGGCAATGGGTGTGAGCTGGCACAGAGGAGGTTCCACATAAACATGAGAAGGAACTTCTTCCCAGTGAGGGTGGCAGAGCACTGGAAGGGGCTGCCCAGGGGGGTTGTGGAGTCTCCTTCT
>JAOXOE010030829.1:0-12604 GCA_028565055.1 Phoeniculus purpureus
GGCTCATGGTCATCCTGCTGTCCACCAGGACCCCCAGGTCCCTTTCTCCTACACTGCTCTCCAACAGGTCAGTCCTTAACGTCTCTAAGATGAGGCTTTGTAATGTAAAACACAAAGCACAGTTTTCTTTTAACTAATGAAAATAACAACCAGTAAGTATACATCCCTTAAAAAATTAAGTCCAAGAGCAGGCAGGGAGAATACAAACCTTCTAGGCAGTTACGTTTCAGCAAGATCACTGTTTTATCATTTATGGGCAGTTTTGGTACTCCATCCCTCACTAAAAAGACTTCAAAGTCACTGATTTTGATTAGACACAACACTCGGTTAACACCAAGCACTCGGTATTTTAGATTTCACATCATCAAACACAGGAATGAAGTAAATTCTCTACTTTATAACTAGTACCTAAATTTTTGAGATAAGCTGCCAGTGATTTCAACTGTGAATCAACATCAAGAAGCATCTTATTCACTGAAGCCAGACAGAGAGCAGTGAAGCTCTTAGAATTCAAGTCTGGAATGTTTTTTTCAAAAACTGAAAATGAATTTTGCAGAAAGGAACAGCCTGACTCTCAGAGATGAGTCTTCTCTGCTCTAAGAATCTGGGATTATCAGTTTATGTCTCTGTTTTCACTTCCTCTGAAGCGTGATGACCATGTTGGCCGCTACAGGACCCACTCAGAAGGAATCCACATTATCATCCGTGATTATTTTTTTTATTTTACTTTAAATTTTTTTAAAAAAAGCCATTTTCCACAAGTTAGCATCTCTAAATGAGTGAGACCTGAGCAGGCACTTGTCCTTGAAATTCTCACCCTGTCCAGAGTAAATGAAACGGCCACAAGGCTGAGGATGAACTCTGGAAGAAAAAGATCAAAAGGTGCTGCCATCAGTATCAGCTGCAGAGGTAGAGCACAGACAGCAAAGGAGCATCTCACTTGTGCTCTGCTCTGCTCTCAGCCACCACGTGGGTTCTGTTCTTCAAAGGACAATACCCAAATCCACAGAAAAAATGCTCAAGCTGAACTTCCTCAGCTTCGTCAATTGCTCAGCATAGCTACTTGTAGGTCTGAAATATGAGAAACATTCAAGGTCAGGTTGGACAGGGCTGTGAGCAGCCTGATCTAGTTGAAGATGTCCGTGCTCACTGCAGAGGAGGTTGGACTAGATGACTTTTAAAGGTCCCTTTCAACGCAAAACATGCTACAGTTCTATGATTTGTGGCAGGGGGATTGGACTAGATGATCTTTTGAGGTCCTTCCAATCCCTAATGATTCAATGATTCCTGAAGGACAGCAAAAGGACTCATGAACTGAGGCGGATTGTTCTGTTGTGTGCTTGTGACAGCTCTCACATGTTTTTGAGAACCACCAGAAGGCTGGTGTAATAACGATAGAGCCAACATGCATGTTGGGTGAAAAGAACAAACAGGACGGGGATTTGGGGAGTTAAAGGATGGAGAGCGCTTTCCCTGCCACCAGATCCAGTACACGTGAGCTGCAGGGTACAGCTTGTGCCATTATGCAAGGAGAAGGTATCTGGAGAGGCAAAACATATTTGTCAACAGATGATTTGCAGCAAAGGGGGTTGATTCAGCCTGTTCTCTGTTACTCGCTGCGAGCTACAGCAAGTCCTGACCCAGGCACTGTCCTCAGCAGAGACTCAAAAATAGGTACGTTGGCAAATCTGAAAGGAGAAAATAATTGTGTGTAACACCCCCACGTGAGTTTTACACTCCAGGCTTAAAAATAAATGGGGTGATTATAGCAGGTCCCAGTACCTGCTTTGACTATGCTAACCCTAAAAAAAACGCCTTTTCTTAGTTCAAATAGAGCTTCATCCACTGCTGGATTTCAGCTTTCTTCTCTCTTCTCTATAGGAGACAAGGACAAGACCCCTGTAACTATGTCCTTGAAAGCTGAAACAGAGAACAAACAGGATGTCTCTCTTTCTTTCGTAAACGCCATCCTGCTATTCTTTCCTCACCCAGCCCTCAGAGAAGAGGAGCAAAAATAAAACAGAAAGAGAAGCATATGTCAACCCAGCTTCTGCAGTCATCATCAGGTCTGTCTGGAACGTGAGAGCTGATTGCCGCAGGTTACTGCTCTTGCCCACGAACGTGCCGGTTTGCTCTGTCCCTGCAGAATTTCACTCCTGCGAGTGCCTGGAGTCTTTAATTGGATGTACCCACATGCTTTCTGTCACATCCCAGTACAGCTAGTACTGGTCTTCTAAGCCCCTGAAGAATGTTCTGGTGGGCAGGTAATTGTTTTAGTGCCTGATATTTGTAAAAGACCTCATTTTTTTTTCCTTTTCTGCTCGGATCATGGTGTATAAATACCCTCAGGTGCTTATTTTAATCTGCTAATCTAAGTTCATCCTCCTGTGCAAACACATCCTTATGTGTTTTAGCTGATGACACAGGGCAGTGTCTCCAAATTGCATTTGTAGTCTTTCTGCGTTACCGAGTGAATCTGTTACTGCAAGGAGCACACTAAGGAGAAGAAATTAGCTGCACAAACAGGCTTCAACGGCCCCATACAATGTCGTCTCAGGGCTGATGGGGATGGTCCTGGGCCTTCAATCCCTAGTTAGGTGATGCTGGTGTGACTGCATCAGTCATTGATGTGACTGCACCAGCCATCAGTGCATGGACTCCCTGGATGGACCTTGTACCTGGCCACACACCTCTTTGCCTGGAGGTCACCACGACACAGCTCCTGCCTTGGCAGTGTGGGTTATGAAAGCACGTGAGGCTCCTGGATGCCTCATACATTAATTATGTAGGTGGATGACAGAGAAAGAGAGAGAGAGAGAGAGAGAGAACAACCTAGTCCCTAGTCTTCATGGTGTCTCAGTGCCTAATCTTTAAATGGGAGTTCATACCTAAGTCCTCGGCAGATAACATCCATCAGTCACACAAAGCTAAAATTAAGCTGCTCTGTGGAATGGTAAAGCAGGACCTTGACCCAGCCATGAAAACTCACTGTTTTAAGTGCTTTAACAAGTTCATAGGTGATGAAATCTTCACCTTACCAAGTCTACAAGTGCACTCAGACCGTCCCACATGCCAAAAATCTTCGCATACAGAATTGTATGTGACTTTTCAGTCCTAAGTGACTCTTTTGTCCAAGCATTCTCCCAAATTGTCCACAAATTTTCAGCTAGAACATCTGACGGTATGAAAAGAGTTAGAATGGAAATAGAACAAGCTCTCTTGGAGGGCCGTGAAAATGCTCAGAGGGCTGGAGCACCTCTCTTATAAAGACAGGTGGAGAGAGTTGGGGTTGTTCAGCCTGAAGAGAAGAATGTTCCATCGGGACCTTATAGCGACCTTCCAATCCCTAAAAGGGGTCTGTCAGAAGGCTGGGGAAGGCTATTCCAAAGGGCAGGGAACAACAGGATGAGGGTTTAAGATGGAAAATGGTAGATAGACATGAAGAAAAAGTTCTTTAATCTGAGGGTGCTGGATCACTGGCACAGGTTGCCTAGAGAGGTGGTGGAGCCCCCATCCCTGGAGACATTCAAGGTCAGGCTGGATGAGGCTCTGAGCAATCTAGTCTGGAGATGTCCTTGCTTGTTGTAGGGGGTTGGACTAGATGACCTTTGGAGGTCTCTTCCAACCCAAGCTTGGGATCTGTGCTACAGGAAAAGAGAAGAACAACATAGGTAGAGTTTCCGGTCCGGCACTCCCTCAGGCACAAGCTGACATGTATTGCTGTGACATACAGTTTTGCATACTGGAAGACTCAAGTATGTATAAAATCCTATCAGGAAACTGACATTTAGAAGTTTGCACTCCATCTTACTGGAGTTTTTTTCAAAACTCAATGTTTAACTTAAGAATGTCCCATATTCTCTGCTACGATGATCTCACTCCAGATGTTCTAATGGCAATTAAGGAGGTGCTTAGGATCTGCAAGGAGTAGACTCTAAAATTAAATATTAAGTAATGAAGTACTCGTTCTAGGAGTATATCAGTTTTCTGGCCCCAGGTATCAGGCAAGTACGAGTTGGCTGTGAAAATTGGGTTCTTACAAAGACTCTCAATGTGACAGAGTAACAAACAGCTCCTACCTGCTTAATTTCAATCTTTCTGATAGTTATAAGAGCCAGGGCTTTTCAAACCCAGGTTTGTTTTGGTTGTTGCCATCTAGAACGGGAAGAAGCAACTATTTACAGGCTAAGGGTTTAATTCTAATTCGTTTTCAAATCTAAGGACCATCCCAAAGAGAACTGATTATTCGCTGATGCAGAACTCTGATCAGGCTGAAATGAGATGGGTTGGTAGAAACCATTGATTACTGACAGATTGCTGAATTGAAGAAGATTCAGTTTAGAGAGGAAGGAGAGTACCTGGAGCAGAGCTAGCCTGAAGAATCATTCTGATTTTACTGCCAAGTCCTTTAACCTTCTTTAATGATAGTTCCTGTTATTAAGATCAAGGAAAGAAGGGCATTGTGGAGCCTAAACAATTAATGTCTATAAAGTACTTTCAAACTGAGTATAAACACGAAATAAAAATTCAGAAGATATTCGTTCTACTAATGGACTGGCTATTCTTGTTGCTACTTAAAATTTCTGTTTCTGGTGATTCTGTAAAAAAATACTCAGAAAAAGGATGGAGAGGAAAAGAACTGTCAGCCTCAGACAAATCTAGAAGCTTCTCTGAGGTGGTTAAGTACTAATATTGTTAGTACAATAATGAAGAGAAAAGATGATGACGTGTGGCTGTTCTCTGGTCTTAGGAAGAGGGCGAAGAGGCAATCTGTGATGGGGACATAGTTACAAAATCCACCCCACAGCCTAGTTTAATGCTTTTCCATCCCCTAGATAGTACCTAATCTACTCCAACATCCTGCTCACGTTTTGAGAAGTTATAACAAAAATAATGAGTTGGGGTTTTTTTACTTCTAAGAATGAACTTCTCCGTTTAGGAGCTGTCGCTCAGGCAGATCACAGAACCACAGAACATCAGGGATTGGAAGGGACCTCGAGATGATGTAGAACAGTAATTTTAGCAAGATGGTATCTGATCAAGGATTTACACTGAGTTTTATTTTCCATGTGAAAGCGAGTAGATACAGTTTAGACCAGCAGTTAGAAATTATCTCCATAACAATCTAATGGCAGGACATTTTGTTCTTGCAGTGCCTTTTCTGGAGACATTGCAGTAAGGATGGATGGTTTCACAGATTTTATTTCTTAGCATTGCTGCCTAATAGAAGGGTAATGTTTTTTTGTTTTGCTTTTCTATTATGTCTTTCAGACAAAAGTGCTCCAGAGCTCACAGCCTATTTTACACCTGATTTCACAGATGGCATAACTGGTTTTCAGCTGGTGTAAACGGATGGCTAAAACTCCTTTCAGGTTCCTAAGCTCCACCGTGGTTATGATACAATCCTCCTATCACAAAAAAAAACTTGTAACCTGTTGTGCAAGTTCTCTAGACAAGACTCACAGATGCTTCAAGAGACCAGGGTTCTACATCTGATCCTACTGGAAACTGCTCTGTGGCTTTTCCTGAGTCCCTTTGCCGCAGCATTCTAAGCCTGTAGCTAGTATATGGGCAGTAGCCAGATCCTCTTAAATGTTCATGTTATAGCTATTAATTTTTTATAGTGAGAATAGGGACTTTATGGCTGACTGTGCAAAGACTGAAGCTTCAGCAAGCCCGCTTGGACCTAATTGCATCTCAGGATGGATGATACACAAAGCTTGATTGTAGAAGTCATAATTATGCCATGTGCACTGGGCAGCCTGCTGTCTCATGTGTAACACCAAAGCTTCGCTAGAAGGCTTGATTTTTGACAAGTGTAGAAGAAACTACAAAATTAGAGAGAATAAAAATCTGTTTGCCAAAAGACGTCTTTCTTGTGAACATCGTGTTACAAGGAGAGAAACTCTGAGCTTTAGAGTCTCACCACCAGTTACAACCTCCCTACTGTTTTAATTTAGCTACTTGGTATTCTAAAGCCACATTAGCACAAAATTATCTCTACTTCTTGTTGTAGCTCTTAGAAAAACACATTCTGATTTAGTACAAAGGTGCTACGGTAACGCTGTAAAGCTTTAAACTTTCAGCTAGTATCTTCTCGGTGCAGAACAAGAGACACGTCGTCTGTTTATTAGAGATTACGGATCACTGCAGTTTTTCGAAGTAAGAAGAACATAGGTTCTGTTTATTACAGCCTCTTTTATTTTTCTCCAGAAAGACTGAGAAAGAAGAACGTGTTTGAGATGTTGCCTAGCCAAGACAAATGGGTATGAAGGAAATAAACTGGTACCTCTGAAAAAAAGCCTCTACTGTCTCCACAGCTAATGTAATCAATCTAACAAACTTATGGTAACAGAGAGCGTAAAGGGTACTTAGTCAGTTACTAAAGCTTTTACTTTTTAAGCCGGTGAGTCAGATTTGGTCCTCCCAGTAGCTGTGATTAGAAAGAGAACATCGCCAACTAATGGCCATCACCATCTAATGGCCCTGCGTGAAACAAAGTCCTCTTCTGAGGTGGCTGGCAGCAGGAGCCTCCACCTGCATGAACATTGCTGCTCTACATCCAGAAGCACCTTCATTAGAAATGCTGTTACAAAAGTGGGGAATAAGGCAGTAACTCGCAGGAATCCTGAGCAAACCTACACATTGTCATGGAAAAGAGGTGGGTATTAGCTCTGCCCTGTGGCTCAGCCAGCAGGTCAGGATGCAAGAACAAAAAGTTGAGTGCTGGCGTTCTTCTGCTTGCATTGTTTGTGAATCTTTCCCCTTGAGTAAAAACAAGAGCTGAGGTGATCGTTGTCAAGATGCCCAAGTACACATATATCTATAAACTGCACCCATGTAAACCTCCATGTTCAGAATTCACCTTCAGGGCTGCACGTGGACTACAAAACAAACAAGAAAAACCTATTCAAGATAAAACTTGGTGTAATAAATATTTGCCCTGCCTGTCCTCCAAACTGCTAATGAATCAATAAAGGATCAATAATGTTTCAGGTGAAAAATAGCTAATTAAAAATATTCTCCTGGGCTGCCACCTCAATCCGAAACACCATTTTTCAGCACGCAGCTGTATTTTTCAGCAGTGATGTTAAGCCTCCTCAGAAATAGAGATTTCAAGTAAAGAAAGTGAAAAAATAAAAAATATTAGAAAGAATTGTATTTAGAAGGGATTTTGATAATCCCATTTGACTTCAGAGTGGTCATCCATGTTCAGGTAACCAGGTGTTTTTGTTATTTCCAATGGATTTGTAAGTCCTGAAAGAGCTAAATTAGCTCTGCAGAGTCCCCAGTAGTCATGAATAATGTGGGATTAAAGGTATAGACTGGTGCTCTGACTCCCCAGGTCTAAGTCCTTTCCTTGGCAATGCACAACAAATACCTCAGAAACCACTTTTCTCATTAATCAAGCACTGGTAGATGTGGCCGTGAAGGTGTTACTGCAAATTAGCAGAATTTTCTAATCACCACTGATGACAAAGGGGTCTGACAGATGAGTCTTAGGATCCCACCTCATTATAAGAGAAACCCCTGCAGTTTAATAGTCTTAATTTAGCTAACAGAGTATCCTGTGTGGTCAACCATCTTCTGAAGGTGGAACAAAACCTGTGGCCTTTGGGAGGGGCTCATCAGTCAGACATGAAAAGCTCTGGCATGGCAAAGAGTGTCCTTCTTTCCTCTCGTTGGCATGATATTTGGTGGTACATGGAGCAAGTGGAGACTTTCAGCGGGGAGATGGGGAAGAAAGACTCTGCTAAATATTCAATCACATGGTATGCGCCAGGGCAAAAGAGTAATTACACACACCTTGCGCGTGGAAGGATGAATGGATGGGTATGTGCAGCGCTAATCATACATATTTATATCTACGTATGCATATGTATATCCCAACGATGTTTATGCATGCACCCTGGCTGTGGTACCTATAAATGATTAATTTCAAAGCCAGGAAACCAAATTATTCACATTACAGTTCTCAGCAGTGTGATGACTTGACTCGCAAGGTACTGAACGCCTGCAGCTCAGTGGGGCTCTTCAGAAAATGGATCTTTCTTTAGGTTCCTCAACTTTGTATAGCAAAATGTTGATCTACCAATGATGGTGAAGTACTGAGACCTAAGACAACATGAGAACAGGTTAAGAATCCTTCTGTTCCTTAGCACTTTAAGGCTATTTGACTTAACATATGCAAAGCCTTACACTGCTTAGTATGCAGCATCTAACTTAATGAGGATGGAGCCAGGCTCTTCTCAATGGCATCTAGTGATAGGACAAGGGACAATGGGTGTGAGCTGGAACATAGGATGTTCCATATTCATATCAGAAGGAACTTCTTCACAGTGAGGGTGATGGAGCACTGGAACAGGCTGCCCAGGGGAGTTGTGGAGTCTCCTTCTCTGAAGACATTTCAAACCCACCTGGATGTGTTCCTGTGTGACTTGACCTAGGTGAACCTAGGGGGATTGGACTAGATGATCTTTCAAGGTCTCTTCCAATCCCTAATGTTCTGTGATTCTGTGATTCTTTTATTTTCCTAAATCTGAACTTCATTTTGGTTCCAATTCGTTATCTTGAAAGTTGATCTTGCATTCAGTGAAGGTAATAGCAATGCTTTCATGTCCTTTGACTGTGCTAGGTCAGGCCCTCAAAGAACAGCAGACTCATTGAACAATGGGGAAACAAAGCTGAGAAGAAAATATGGTTGCAATACTATGTTTTAGAATGAAATTATGAGGGTACAGGATGAGATCAGGAAGAAGAGTAAGATGACTTCTCCATAAAGTGCCTGCCTGTAAGTTACTACCCTTAGCAGCCTAACAGGACAGTTTTCTTTAACGTGACCTTTCTGCAATTGTATTTTGGCCCTATTTGTCAAAACGTGTTTCTGGTGATTCTGCTTCCACACGAGATTACTGGTGTTTCAGGAGAAAAAAAAAATCGATGTCTACTTCTGATTTTGAGAGACGATGCTTTGGAAGGAACAAGACAGGGCTGCGCTAGGCATAAATGACGGCTGGGAAACAGTACTTCCAGCAAGCATTAACTTCCCACCACTCCCTTTTTCTTCTATACAAAAGCTTAGGTAAAAGACCAATCTTCCAATTTTCCATTTAGATTTTTAAAAATTGCTGAAGAAGAAAGACCGCCTGCAAAAAGAGCTTCCTTCTGTTTTCAGCAGGTGTGGCATCTAAAGATCTTCGACTGACCATGGTCAGATAGGAATACTGGATTTCAGATTAAGCCAAATGAAGTAACAAAATATGAATCCCATAAATCATTGTTTCTACCTGGGATGGAGAAGAATGAAAAGTCTGACTAAAGGAACAACTTTGCAGAACCACGTTGGTGTAAACAACGAGTAGACTTCTGTAATTAATTCTTCACAAAGGCATTGAGACAGTAGCAGAAAAGTAAAGGGGAAAGGAGGAGATGGGGAGCGATTACATCACTGGAAGATTCTCAAGTTGTTTTGCTGCCTTGTTGTACAAACGCTGCCTTCTGCAGCGAGATCTGTAAAACATTCAGCTGCTTGTTTTCATGTTTCCTAGTTAACGTTTTCACTCACAGCATTTCAGCATTTCTTGAACAAACACCCCAAACACAGCAACTCTGGTGAACTCAGCGTCTGCTGGGGAGGTTAGCTCTCAGTGGAGGTGGATCGGCTTGCTGAAAATATAACAGACCCTTTTTTTTTCTCCCCCGCTTCAATCCTGTACTGGATTTAGAGAGAAAAACGGTTGGAGGCAAGAATTTGTAGGCAGTTTCTGGGTGGAACTCTGATAATTAGACAGCACTGCAACGGCATCTGAGTCTACAGCTCTGTTGCTACACTGATGCAGAGAGGAAGAGATACGAGTCAAATGTTCCTGTCCTCAAAGCTAGGTCTCGTAGTAAAGCTGATGGAGCACCTATTTAAAATGAGTAACTCGTTGTACGGCTGGAGTTGAGCATTGACAGCAGTCTGTAAAGTCTGACATCTAATTGGATTGCTCCTCTCAAGTTATTTTTTTGTGTCTTGTAAATGTACACAGGGGCCACTCGAGCTCCGTCTCTGTATGCCTAACGTGTCAGAGTCAGTCATCTTTGAAAATGCAGCCTCTACAAGGGTTTGACTTCACTTCTTTTTATAGGATTCTCCTGCGATGCCATATTTAAACAAAGTTAGAGGTGGGCCTCTCTAGGAAATGAGTTGGTTTTGTTTCTTCTGCCAGACTCGTCAGATCCAGTGTCTCTGAATTGCTCTTTTTTACCAAAAAAATATAATTAAAAATCAAGCCTCAGACTGGCCTTCCTTTGACATGACTCATTTTGATGCTATGATAGAACATCCTTCACATCACATTTTCCTGCCGGCCATGAATTTTACTCCACATGCACACACTTGCTTAACCTTGATACCAAATCACAACTTGAAACCAATGGAGTCTCTAAAGAAAACAGGAATTCCCAAAGACTAAAACATTATTCCACCTTCTTCCCACTTGTCTGTGCTACGGAATGTAACAGTTAATGAAAGGCACGGAGAAAATGCATTTGAATTCTGGAAGCGACCCGCAATATAGAGCAGTGGTAATGAAGCCCCTTACCTTCATAAACGCATGATGGTCTCTAAGTAGCACAGAAATCGTAGTCAAAAAATAAGATAAAATACAATTTAAAAAATAAAAAAAAAAAAGCAGGTCTCCTGTCTTCTGAGCAGCTTACACCCTATTTTCTTTACCTCACTTTTCACACCATGCTACCTATGGTTCATGCCTCTGTTGCCTGGGATTGGCTAGTGCAGCTCTGAGGTGCACACACAGGACTCATGCTCGGAGCATCCTGCAACCCTTGATTAACTCTTTAAGGTCGAGTCTCTCTCTCTCTCTTTTCGCTGCGGGCAGCCTTGGCCAGCCCCAACAGATAGGGATGGTCTTTGGAGGTTTGGTTTCTCCTGCCAAGGGACGGGATAGGCGGTGGGAGGCCGCAAGATACCCTCTGCTTTCTGACGCTGGGGAGAGGCTGGGGGTCCCGGGGAGAGGCTGGGGGGTCCCGGGGAGAGGCTGGGGAGCCCGAACAGAGGATGAGGGTCCCGGGGAGAGGCAGAGGATCCCGATGAGAAGCTGGAGGTCCCGGTGAGAGGCTGCGGGTCCCAGTCGGGGGGTGGTCCAGCAACCCGCGGCCGGGACCAGCGCTGCCTCCCGGCTGCAGGATCTCGCTCCGCCCGCAGCCCCTCCTGCTGCTGCGGGTGGGGGCGGTGCGGCCCCCCCTCCTTTTCCCTGTCGCCCAGCCCGCCTCCCCGAGGGTCCTTGGCCCCGGGGACACGCTCCGCTTGGCGGAGCAGAGCGGGGCCAGGCGCGGGCGACTGGCCGGGCTGGGCCGCGCATCTTTAAAGGTGCTTCCTCCGACCGTATCTGAAATTAAGGGATCAACTCCCGGCCAGAAGGGAGTCCCAAAGCCACAGAGCTTCAGGGGAGGGGAGGGCAGAAGAGGAGGCAGGATCTCGGCGGTGAAAGCAGCCACAGACAAGCCGCGAGGCTGGACCCTCAGTGGAGGGAAGAGGGTCGTCGGGGGCCGTTCCCTGGGGACAAGGCCGCGCGGTTGGGGGGTGTTTGCACACAGAGCAAGAGAACCAACAAAAGCAAAGCGAAAAAAGCCCCCACCAGGCTGCTGGAGGCATTCCTGTCTTTTTTGCCTTTTTTCTGAGTCATCCAGCCCAGTGCGAGTGGAGGGGATCCTCAGGTCTGTGAGCGCTGAGCGCTGGAAGAAACCACCAAGGCTGATGGAAATCTTCTCCCTTAAGGAGCGCTCGACCTCGCTTGTGGCCGCTGCCCGTTAAGCCAAGCTTAATTGCTTTGATTTATTAGCTGTTCGTACGCAAAGGGCTTGGTGTGTGTGCCCTGGCCTTCTACCGAGTGAGGAAACACCACCCAGCCCAACCTGTGTCAGGTTTAGTGCCCAGGCACCGTTTTCACTGCCATCGGTCACAGCGACTGTGATCGAAACTGCCCCGCTGCCCTCATCCCGTGTCCTGCCATCTCCCAGCCCCGTCGGCACGGACGGGATAGAGAGAGCTCTTAAACCCGGGGAATATTCTGCTGATGGGCACATAAATCTCTTCTGCAGAGCGCTAGCATTTAACTGGCGCTGCGAGGTGATGCTCGCCGGGCTGGGCTATTCCACAGCGACTTAATCACTCAGGACGTCCTGGCTCTATTTTTTTCAGGAATTACAATTCAGGCTAGGTAATCCTCTGTACCTAGGAAGGGGAGGGGGATGACCGCACGGAAACTTTGCTGAGCAGCCTGGTGCGGGAGGATGCTCGCGGGTACTTCGGGAGAAACGGCTGGGATTTGGTTAATTACCCCAGTCCCGGGTTAAGGGGTCAGGGGCAGGAGGAGGTAGGGTGGGTGAATGGGGGTGAGCAGAGAAGGCAGGTCGGCAATGACGGGGACAGGGAAGCCTCCTGCAGGAGAGAAGTAGACGTGGGGCTTTGGAGCTGCTGGGAGAAGAGAGGAGCTGAAGGATGGATTTTGGATCCCACACTTCAAGGGTTTTTTCACTCCTCCTTTCTCGACATCAGCCAGCAGTTTGGAGGTGGGGCAGCTGGCCTCCAGCTTGGGGG
>JAOXOE010030830.1:0-12603 GCA_028565055.1 Phoeniculus purpureus
TTAAGTCCTTCCTCCCCCCCAGCCCCCCAACTCAGGCCCGGGGCACCCGCGGAGGGAGCCCGGGAGCGGCAGCAGCGGGATGTACGGCGCCCTTGAGCCCAGGTGAGTGACGGTCGGGGGCGGGATGGCGGGGTCGCCGCGTCCCGCTTCGGTGTCAGGCGAAGACGCTCGCATCGCCCGGTGCCGCTGCCGGCCCACGGAAGCCTTTGTTCGGCAGGAGGAGGAAGAGGAAGGCGAGTCCCTCCCGGTGGCGGGTCCTGCCCGCCGGCCCCAGTGTGGGAGAACGGGGTTGGGGCGGAGAGGCTGCTGTGTCACCACGCCTAGTGCCCTCCGTGAGGAGGGGTCAGACCCGGCGGACACAGAGGAGCCGGCCCAGGGCGGGAAAGCCTGAGTCCCCCTGCGTGTGTCCGGTGTCACCGGTGCGGTCGTGGGTCCCCGCCGCGAAAGGGAGCGGCCGCGGCCGCGGCGATGGTCCCGCTGGCTGCGGGCTGGCGGGTCCCGCCCCGTCACGGCGCGATGTTCCCGGCTCCAGCACCGGGTGCGGGACCGCTGCGGGAACTCTGCCCACCGGACCTGGGAACGGGCGCTTTTCCCTTCTGGAATTTTCCGAAATGGAGCTGAAATGGCTTTTGCTTTATTCTGACACCCTCCAGCAACGAGTCTGGAGGCTGGACCTGCGTTGGGTTCCGAGCTGGCTGTTCTGCATCGTCTCTGTGCTCCCGCATCAGTATCTGCTCTTGCATCTCTCCGCGCTCCCCGCTCGTGCGTTACTTTCTGCTCATGCATCTGCTCTGTTTCCGTTTTCATGTCCTGAAGTCGACGTGAACTGGAGCATGAGCTCAGCAGAAACGGTGGCTTCCCTGTTCCTTGCTGCAGTGTGTTACCCTGGCTGTCGGCAAACAAACCCCATTGCATGGGGAGAGAAACCAGCGCAGCCTTCTGCTTGGGCAGTAACGAAGCGCGGTAATGAATTGCTTCACTGATAGATTATTAGTCAGGGAAACGGGTTCCTGGCTGGCTCCAGTGCTTTCCTGGTTTTTTTCCCAGGGGAGCACTAGGGAATGACAGGGGAGCATTGGTCCCTCCCAGTGAGTGGTGCATGGGCACGTTGGGATGGGCTCTGAATGCTTAAGTATGACTTTAACAAGCTGAGCTATGGGCTCCAGCAAACTCCGGCTGGGATCAGAGAGGTAGTGTTATTGCTGCAGAGCATCTCCTCTTCAGCTCATAATCACTGTTACTTCATCCTTGAGTAAACTCATCCCTTTCTCATTTTCTCATTTCAAATTTTTTATAAATTAAATCGAGGGTTTTGTTTTTGTTTTCCTCTTGCAAGAGCTCTCCCAGCCTTCGCTCTTGCTCCTGACTGTGACTTTTTCATCCCCACACCCATTGAGGAAGCTGCCAGTGGAGAGGAAGGTAACTGACCAGCACTGGCATGTGATTAAACAGCTTGTGTTTCCTGGGATATCAACGATGATGCAACTTCACGTGTGTTTCTTTATTTATTGCAGTCAATATGGAACTTGGGAGGGCTCAGAGATGTTTTATCTGTTCTCCTTAGTGGCCAGTGATAGGACAGCGGCAATGGCCTTAAGCTGCGCCAGGGGAGGATCAGGTTGGATTTCAGCAGGAATTTCTTCCCTGAAAGGGTTATCGGGCACAGGAACAGCTGCCCAAGGAGGGAGTTGAATTCCCATCTCTGGAGGTGTTGAAGAGAAGGGTGGATATTGCATTGGGATTTAGTGGTGCTGATAGGGCTGGGCAAAGGTTGGACTTGATCATGATGATCTCTTCCAGCCCAAACTGTTCCGTGATTCTATGATGAGCCTATGCTTCTTTGAAAGACCTGAAAAAAGCTTCATTTGAGTTCTCTGGTTACCTTGTAAAGAAAACACTGACCTGCAGAGCTGTTTCATGGCTCCAGTTGTGATTTATACATCATAATTTGGTTTTTGGGGGTGAGGAAGCTGCGTTTGAGGATTCAAACGGATCAGCTGGCTGATGTGGTGCCTGCTGTTGCAGTATCTTTGGCAGGTATGGGTGCTCACGTGCACCATCTTGAACTTGGGCCAGTGAAGGGCTTGGGCCTGAGTGCGTTTTAAATTTAGGATGCTGATGGTAATTCTTCATCTGTGCTCTGTGTTTGAAGAAAACCTCTGGGAATGTGAAGCGTGCAAGGTCAGGCACTTGGTAAACGTGAAACCTAGGTTCAGCTCCTTTCAAGATAGAAAGCCTAATCACTGCCCACTGCCTTCCTGGATTGTGCCTCCAAGTCGACAGGGGGAGTACTGGGAGCACCGGGGTGGTGCTGGTCTCTCCACTGGTTTGGCAGCTTGGCACCACAGGACCAGGTTCCTCGCTACAGCCTTACAATCGAGCACACCCATAGTCCTGACGCCTGAAACACCAACGCAGGAGCAAACGCCTTCGAGGTGGTTGGTTAGGGTGGGCACTGAATGACTGTCTGCCACCAGGTTCTAGTTCGTGCTGTAGACCGTGAGGCTTTGAACACAAGTCCTTCAAAAATAATTAATTAATTTAATTAGGATGAAAGCTGGTCAAACTCCGTTTCAGGCATTCCACTGTCCTGAGGGTTTATACAAATAAACTGAGATTGCAGTCCCACTCGCGTGCAGAGGGAAGCAGAAGACTTTTGGGGAGGAACCCCTGGCTTCCCGATGGGCTGTTCTGCTAAGGTTGATGGCACATTTGTTCATGAAGCCCCTGCAGTCTGGCTCTCCAAGACTGGCGGGGTGCAAGTTCCACCTTTGGAGGATGGCTTGGTTTGGGTGGTTTTTTTTTGTGTGTGTGTTGAGATCTGATTTCCTCAGGCCGGGTCCTAAGTGCCTGCATTTGCTTCAGTTCCTCTCGAGTGCACGGGCTTCTTTTGGCTAAAAAAATACCCGCATAAATATTTAAAGCATCGCTGCTTAAGTTTGCAAATTCAAGACTTTCTCTTGCATTCCTTAGGACAAAAGCAAGAGTCATCAGAGCTTTGTGCTGTGCCCTGCTTTGGGAAGGAGCTCGTTCATTGGTTCCAAAACCCACTGCCCGTTGTTTTAGGGGCAGATGGCTGGGGTGTGGGTTCCTTGCTCGGTTGTGAGGATGGAACGCTGCTGGCTGAGTGACTCTAGGTCGTCAGCACTGAGATTGTTTTGATGGTCCTTCATTTTTCTTTTGCACAGGCCACATTTTTTCCATGGATTTTGGGTAGATGTGTGATGGGACAGGTGTTCAGAGCTGAGACTGTATAAACCAAACATGAAGCTTCCGCCAGATAAGAGACACCAACAGGAAGAAAGAGAAATGGGATTATCTTTGTTTTCCCTACGTGACTCTTGTTTGTCAGGTCAGACACTGTGGCGTGGTGGTGCCTCACTCCTGTGGTTCCATCCACGTCTTCACTATCATAGAATTAAAAATTGAAAAGTGAGTTCAACACAGCACATTACTCAGGAGGGCAACATATCGAGTAGTGGTTTGTAGAACTGAGCTCAGGTTTATGTTGTTTAAGATGTTAGGAAGAGTTATGACTGCTAGGCATCACAGTCCAAAATCCCACTCCAGCAGGGCTAGCCATAAAGTCAGACTGGGTTCCTTGTGGCTTTAGACTTCTTGCTTTGGGCTGCTTCTGCCTGCGGTTGCCAGGTGGCCAGAAGAGCAGGGAAAGGGGGAGTGGCTTGGACAGTGTTGTTCTCTGCCCACTTGAGGTTGTCCATGAAGCATGTCCATGAAACACAGCCTTCTGCTTGCAAGCATGTTGAACTGCCTCCTTATGCTGCCTGTTCTCCAGCTGCTGCAGCAGCTCCTGCCTTTATTAATGTCCAGGTAGCAAGAATTTGTGGGTTTCAGTATCATTTTTGAGTCTCATTTGTTGATCTCTCCATTTTGAGCTGCTTCTGCTAGACACCCAAATGACCCTGAGTTTTTCCGTTGGATGTCTCTTGGGGTCTCTGTGTTTATCCATCATATGCTGACAATCTGCCAGCCTATGTGGCATTTCTTCTGTCAGAATCCTCACAACTATCCTCTATGACTTGTACAGCACAGCCTCCATAGAGGAATGGCATCTTGGATGTGATGTGTGATGGTTGAATGGTAATGGGAAGCCCTAATCTAAATTCATAGATCTCTGCAAAACCTGAGCTTTAAACCTGACCCAGACCTCAAGTGCATTCTGATAGACTGCCAAGAATTCCTGTTTTGTCCAGCACCTCCATAGCTGGTTTTAAGGGATGAACTTAAAATGAGTTAACTGAAAACATTTCCTTAAGAGGGCTTCCATGGAGCCTTCTTGTGCTTTGTGTAAACGTGGGGCCAAAGATGAAATCCTGAGCCACTGACATTTGTACTTTCACAGCACTAGTCTCCAGACTGTCAGGTTGGCTCATGCTCGTTGGGTGCATAGGACAACCTCCCTCGGGAGGAATTAGTAAATGATTTAATTGGTGAGGAATGTGGCCCCATTAGGCACTAAATAAATAAATAATTTTGTGCAGCAGATTGTTAGAAACATAGGGCATGATTAGAATGATTAGATCAACTCTTTAACATCTGGGAATAGGTGGTGGTGGGTTGTGTTTGTTGGGTTTGTTTGGGGTTTTTTTTTGGAAGAGGGAGTTGCTCTCTGTAAGTAACCCTTCTGACGTTTTCTTTGGGCATAGTAAGTGCTGGAGAGCAGGTCCCTCCTCCTTAATTCCCCAATTGCTCAGTAAACAGGGAATAATTAGTGGGTTTTGTAGCCGGTGGTGGTAAGGATGGCTGAGCATCTTCTGCTTGAAGAAGGGATGGACAGAGAATTTTTAAAGGCTGAGCTGCTCTTTCTTCTGCTTTTCCCCTGAAAATAAAGAAGCAGCCCTGCATCTGGGAAGGGCCTGCTGCAGAGATGTACTGGGCAAGTGAGGTGGAAAGTCTAAGTGAGCAGCAAGGGCATGTGCTCCGTATTTCATCCTTCCCAGAAGGACCACGGCAGAACTAATCTGCCCAGGCACGTGCTTATGTTTCATGTCAGCAGAGCAGGCTGGCCATTGCCTTGGATAATCTTATCTGGAGGCACTTCTCTGTGCCTGGAAGGTGAGTGAGGAGATAGAAGGACAATGCAGAGCAGAGGTCAGGTTTGAGATGCTTGCAGCAGATAATGAGGAATCCTGAATGTTCTTCAGTTATGAACAGAATGAACTAAGTGGGAGCGACTGAGCCTGCAGGTGTGGCTGTGTAAAGAAATAAAGCCCTTTTCTGCTCTCTGCATGACCTCTCTTGACTCTGGGCCATTGCCAGACACGCCGTGACTTGTTTCAAAGCACAGTTGTGCGCCTCCAAATGCATCCCTGCAATAGGCAAGGCTCTGATTAAGGAATTTATTAGCATTATAATAAATATTAGCGGTAGACTTTCTTCTTCTAAGGCTGAAGTGATTCCTCTTAGGAATAAATTGCAAAGGGAGGTGATGTAGGAGCAGGGGAAAAAGAAAATCCCTGCCTGAGTATTTTCCTGTGTCTGGCCCTTCTTGAACGGAGGTGTGGATCCCGCCTGCAGCCACTCTGGCTGAGTTTTCAGTAGCACTGGCGGCTTCCTCTTCTGGTTTCCCTCTGCAGCTGTCCTCCCTGAACACTGCCTTCGTTTGTGCTTTATCCGGGAAGACGTGAAACTCGAGGAGCAGAGGCTGAGTGAGACGTTCGATGCAGTTGTCACAGCCCAGGGAACAACCTTGATGCAAGACCGCCAGTGCTGAACATTAACTGTTTCAATTGCATGCAGAACCCCTTAAAGAACTTGGTTTCCCATTGGCTCCCGTCCTGAGATTCATGATTGAAGCTGCGTGGTGGTGAAATTGCCATTTAGCTCTGAGTATTTCTAGTGAAAATGAAATCCTTGAGGGAAGGAGTCTCTCCTTTCACGTTCAAACCCTGCAAACATGGATTTAAAACACAGTCAGTGCAGTTTTCCTGCATTAGAAGTTATTTTTACTCTTCTCTGCAATAAGAAAGGTGGTTGGGTTGGGATTTTTGGGGTTTGTTTTTTTGTTTTGTAGACTGGTTGAACTTTCTTTTCCACTGTATAGATATGCTGGGAGCATTAATCTACATACTTTCCATTTAGGTATGCTCTTCAGGGGCTAGAGGGGACAAATATTCAAAAAACTTGAACAATTTTCCTTAGGTGAAGGATCATTAGAGGTTCAGTGCTGCTATTATTAGTGAGACTCCTGCCAGCTGCACTACAGTTTCTGTAAATGTTGAAATTCCTGCCCCTTTTGTGTGTCTCGTTGTTGGGGGGGATGTGGCTCTGAAACACCAGTGTGAAGTTCAGCAGAGGGACTGGAGGGAGAGGCTGAGAAACCCGGAGGTGTTTAGCCTGGAGAAGAGGAGACTCAGGGGACCTTCTCTCTCTCTACAACTCCCTGAAGGGAGTTTGTAGAGAGGTGGGGGTCAGGCTCTTCTCCCAGGTAGTCAGCGCCAGGATAAGAAGGCAGGGCCTTAAGCTGCCAGGGGAGGGTTAGGTTGGGTGTTAGGAAGCCCTTCCTTACTGAAGGGGTGACCAGACCCTGGAATGGACTGTCCAGGGCAGTGGTGGAGTCCCCATCCCAGGACAGCCTGATTGTGGCCCTTAGTGCCCTTGTCTGGCTGCTGTGGTGATGTTAGGTCCTGGGCTGGATGAGCTGAGAGGGTTTTCAAGCCTCAATAATTCTGGGATTCTGTGAAGGGTTGCTGATGGCTTTGAGGAGGAGAACTTGAAATCCTCAGAAAATGCAGCTGTTTGGGTTTTGAAGCTCCACACTACAAAACCCCCCACCTTTGTGGGCTGCAACATGATCATAAAGCAGCAAAGAGAAGTGTGAAAGAGCACAGAATAGTGAGCTAGGGACTCGAGGCACACCAGGGTGGTGCCTGGAGACCTTGGGATGCTTCTCTTCTTCAGGAATGGCTTCTTGAGGTGGCTGTTCTTGGTGCTTGAGAGATGGGAGAAGTGAAATGGAAGGAAACAGCTCAAAACTAATAAAAACAAAGGGAGTGTCTGGTTTATTTTTGGGTCATTTAGGTTCTAGTGTCACCCTCATGTGAAGGGCAAGAACATGATGCCATGTGGGGATGGAGGATGTGGGCCAAGCCAGGTTAGACCCAGAGCTTTGCAATCACTCCATGTAGTTTTGCTGCTGTTGCTGAGGACTTCTTCTGAGGACCCTCTGCTTCTCAGCAGCTCTGCAGATCCAGACACAAACTGTTTTGGGGGGCTTTTTGTGTTTAGGGGTGGGGAGTTTTGTTGCTGTTTTGGGGTTTGGTTTTCTTTTTTTTGCCAAGATAGCTAAAAATATCCCCAGCTGGTCACCTGGCAGTGGGGGTCTCCTATTGTGGAGGTGAGCAGGGAAGTCAGTTTTGTGTGGTGGTGTTTACTTGCTGATAAGAGTGTTTTTAATGCTTTTCCTTTCCTCATTCCCTACATGCTTTCAGATTTCTCAAGAGCCAAGGTGTGGGGTCCTGCAGGTACCTTGGTGCAGGAGCTAGGGGTTCCCTGCAACTTGCATGTCCTTGGCAGATGAGATCAGTGTGGACAGCGGTGCCATGGGCTATGATGTTGAGGAAAACAAGGATTTTGCTCCGTATTCCCAAGGGATTTGTGTTGCAGGTGAAATTTTAATTTGTGTTAGCTATGTTGCTCCTTGTAAACTGCCTCAAAATGGTAAAAACACCTATTTTTCTTCGGGTTTTTTCTTTTTTAAATTTATTTTTAATTTTACTGCTAACCTGAAGCAGGTAATGCCACAGTGTATGTGGATTTGGGGGCAAAAACAACTGGAGGCCATTGCCGTGGCCCGCAGGGTGCGGCTCTCAGGAAGGTCTTGTTGCTTGGTCGTTCTGAGAAGGGCTAATTATAGAGACAAACTGGGGAAGGAAGGGAACGGGGTCAATTAGAGCATCCAGCACAGTTTCCTTTAAATTAGTGGTTGGGCTGGATAGGTTTAAAACAAATCCTGACACAACAGTCATGGAGTGGAATTGTGATTGCTCTGGTGCAGAGCAGGGTCTGTGCAGATGGGGGTTTGTTTAAGTGAAAAACATGTTGAATTATTGGTTTTATTACCAGGATTGTCCAACTGAAAAGGCAGAGGAGACACTGCTGGTGTTTTTCTTCTTTAGTGTGTTTGTGAGTAGCAATAGGTTGTGGTAGTGAATGAAGCAAAGAATTGCTTCATCCCACTGTTGAGTAAAATGGATTTCCTGAGGAAAAAAAGGGTCATTTAAAGTCTTTGGCACTGAACAATTATATTTTCATAGAAGGACTACTTTGCCCCCTGTACCTCATGTAAATGTAAAATGGATCCATTTTGGACACATTTTATCCCCAGTGGCAGAGCAGTGTCGGGCAGGCTTATGGGTTTAAAATTTATTTTACCTAGATTTACATCTGGATTTAAAGAGGTAGTGCACTATGAACCTGGAGCTCTGCAGCTGTGGTGAGCCATGAGCCCCTGTGCCGCCTGCAGTTCTGCAAGCCAGGGAAAACCCAAAAGCTTTCTGCTGTGCTCTTACCCTGTGATCTCTTCAGTCCCCTAATACCCCCTTGTCTCAGTTTTTCTCCTTACAGGAAGAAAGTTCTGGTTGGCAGACCCTCCCCGTTTCCCCCCTCCATGGGTTTGTGCATCCCCTTGGCCCGCAGCTGCCTGGCAGTGTGAGGTTACCAAGGACTAATGTGCAGGAACAGAGACTGGCAGAGCAGGGAGAAGAATCCCAAGTTTCCAATCCAGATTGGCAAGTTCCTTCTGCCAGTGATGTGACTCACCCTGGACTTCCTCGCTGGAGGTCACTCCTGGCAGTGCATCAAAGGCACAACCTGTGCCTTCAAACCAGAGCTGAACCAAGACCTTCCTTGGGCAAAGGCTGCTGTTCTGGCCCTGGGATTTCCTGCTGCATAGGAGATCTGTGCCCAGGTCTTGGGGGAATTTGGGAGAAACTTGATTAATTCATCCAGAGGGGGAGGAGGTCAGCTCCCAGCTGAACCCCATTGTCAATGGTTTGTAAGTTTCTAACGTGATTTTGTAAATGGTTGGTGGTATTTTTCAGTTTCTTCTAGTATTTTAGATTTCTTTGTTCACTGTGTTGCCTGTGTGCCCTGGTTACTTCTTGCAAAGTTCACACAGCTTCATCATTTGAGATGGATCCTAGCGAGGAGGGTGGCCAAAAAATAGGTTGCTGTGAGGTCTTGGCACACTGGCAGCCTTGGCTGTGGGATAGTTCTGTTGTAGTTGCTGCATAAGGGAGAAGAGAGCTCCAGAGGATATGAGAAGGATGTGTAAATGTTTAGAGGCTCCCACTTTTTAATGTATGATGGGAAGGTCTTGGAAAGCCATGAAAGTGGTTGGGTTCCTTTCTTCCTTGATGGGTTGGAAATGAAGATCAGCATCCTGAGCTGGCAGAAGAGGCCACCTTGATAGTGATCTTAAGTTATACACGAGGAAGAGCCTTAGAGTGTAGATAAAAATGCAAAGTTAATTCAGTGGGGGCGTGTTAGGATGCAAGAGAAGAGCAGCACGGTTATATAAAATGAATGTTGTTTTAAGGCAGCATCCCGGCAGGTTGGGGCAGGGTAAAGCTGCCTTCCCCTAGAGAAAGAGGAAGTTGCTCTGACAGCTGAGAAGGGCTTGAGAAAGAAGTTTCATCTTTTCTTTTTTCTGTCTTTTGGATTTAGCCCCCTCAATTTGTAATCAGACAGTGGCATTGTAAATGCTGCATAATACTGGTTCCTGTTCTGCTGCCACCATCACATACACGTGTGATAGACTCCAGTGTAGGGCTGTGCTGGATGTCCTACTAAACCCTTGTCATGCAGTTGTCGCGTGGTCCAGTGTGGTTTATCAATTTTCTTGTACTTTTTAGCTGGTGTTACCGTGTCGGTTTGTGTGTTCCCTTCTCTCTCATTGTCCAATGTTTTATGACAATTGAAGACATCATAAACGGCAAGGTTCCTGCTTTCTTTTTTAACTTGCAAAGTCATAGAATCATTAAGGTTGGAAGAGACCTCCAAGGTCATGAAGTCCAAGCATCACCCCAACCCCACCCTACCCACTAAATCAGGTTTCCAAGTGCTGTATCTACTCATTTGAACCCTCCAGGGACAGCAACTACCCCCTCCCTGGGCAGCCTGTTTTAACCCCTGACCACTCTGTCAGGAAAGTGATTTTGCCTGATGTCCAACCTAATCGTTCCCTGGCACCACTTGAAACTGTTGCCACTGGTGATGGGAGGAGAGACCGAACCCCATCTCTCTACACCCTCCTGTCTGGTAGCTGTAAAGAGCAATAAGGTTTCCCTCCTTTTCTTCAGACTAAACATCTTCAGCTCCCTCAGCCATTCCTCATGAGACCTGTCCTCCAGGCCCTTCACCAGCCTTGATGCCCTTCTTTGCATGTTCAAAAAACTAATCAAAGCTTCACATTTTTTTCTGCAGAGAGATGTTTCTTTCTCCAGTCTGTCCTCTCTGCCAGCCACTGAGCCAGTGGAATTGCATAGTGTTACTGAGGTCCGATTCACTGTTGAGGTTTTGAATTAGTCCTTTTGGTGAGAGTTTAATTGTAGGGTATTGCTGTCTGCAAGGAGCTCGATGTGTCTCAGAGCTAAGCTGGCTGTACATCCAATGAAGGTTTTTGGATGATGCCCTTTAAGTAGTTACACCTGAAAGCTTCCCTTCCGTAGGGTGGAGAAGGTAGTTCTTGTTTAGGTCCTTGTTAGCAGTTTTAAAAGTCTCATTTAATTGAATGTGGTTTTAGATTTCTGAATGTGCTCAGTGCTGTGAACCATTTCTTCCCCTCCCCACAGCCTCGTAGCCAAGATGTTGTACACGGCTTTGATTTTCTCAATTTCCCATGATTCTTGGTAAACCCTCTTTGCAGGAAGTTAGTAGCTTCCTGCAGAATATTTGTAGCTGCTGTTGGCCAAGAGAAACAAGATAGTGTCTACGTGATGAGATATGATGGAGTGTTTGGTAAAAGTTAGTTTGGAGGTACTGGCGTGGGTTGGTTTTTCTTTTTACGTTTAGGGCATTGTTGATGTGAAAACCCGCAGCAGCAGCCCTCTCATTAATCTTATTTACTGGTGTTTGAGGAATGTCTGCTGCTATTGTCCGTTCTTTCATAAGTGGTATCTAATCTTGCCTTGAATTAGTCTTTGTAATAACACTCCTGGCTGATAAGTGAGGAGACAAATACTAAGGCACTGCCATGGAGGGTTTATCCTACACTGAAATAAAGCGCTGGAGCTCGAACAGAGGTTATTTATGCACAGAACACACTTATCAGCGTCCCTGAATTGCCCCCGTTGCAGAGAGCAGCACTCCTGCCCCGAGCAAAACTAGGCTTAGCCTGATGGCTTCTTCCCTGTCACAGAAATAAAATAGCTCCCTGGTTCTCCACATGGATGGTATTTCTGGAGCTGCCTACAGCTTGCAGAAAATGCATAAAGAATCCAGTGTCTGTGGGCAGCTCCTGCATCAGCCCAGGGTTCCCAGCACTGTAGTGAAATATGTGCAGCCTGTTCCCTCAGTGCCTATGTGGTCTGGTGACCTCACAAGGAGGAGGATGACAACAGGGGCCAGAAGCAGGTCGTTACAGTTGCTAATAAAACCACTTGTCTGTCCCGCTCTATAGCACAGGGATTTTGGAGGCCGAGCGTTTTCTGCTGTGCAATGCAATGGCTCAGTCAAGCTGTCTGAGCTTCAGAGCTTGAGCGAGATGGGATATCCTTGTCAGAAGGTGGCTGTTACTTATGTATTTTTGTTGAAGCCTGGAAAGTGTAGGCACAAGGGAAAGTAAAAATCGCATTCAGTAAGGTGCTTCTAAACTGTGTCTATCTTTCCAGAGTACTGGTGTTTGTGATGTGGGGTTTTTTTGCCTTTTTGGGGTGAAAGTGGGGAGTTAAAATTGCTTCTGGAGGTGATTCAGCAGCTGAGTGGTAGCACCAGAGCAGAAGTGGCAGGCACTGCTGACAGAGGAGTTTTCTTCCCATCCTTAAGTAGAGTTTGGGTCAAAGCTCTATGTTACGGGGGAATCCCATGCACAAAACACAAAGGGCACCCCCTTTGCTAACTCTTGAAAAGCAGAGCAGCCTGTGGAATGGCCATGCTCAGGATGATTCTGAAGAAGGTGATCGAGGGAGGTGATTGTTCCCCTCTGCTTGGCTCTGGTGAGACCCGACCTGGAGCACTGTGTCCAGTTCTGGGGCCCTTGTTACAAGAAGGATGTGGACATGCTGGAGCGTGTGCAGAGGAGGGCCATGAGGATGATCAGTGGGCTGGAGTACCTCTCCTATGAGGACAGACTGAGAGCATTTGGGCTGTTCAGTCTGGAGAAGAGGAGGCTCTGAGGTGATGACCTTGTGGCCTTCCAGTATCTGAAGGGGGCCTACAAAAAAGCTGGTGTGGGACTTTTTAGGATATCAGGTAGTGACAGGACTAGGGGCAATGGAGCAAAGCTAGAGATGGGTAGATATAGACTGGATGTGAGGAGGAAGTTCTTCAGCATGAGAGTGCTGATAGCCTGGAATGGGTTGCCCAGGGAGGTGGTTGAGGCCCCATCCCTGGAGGTGTTTAAGGCCAGGCTGGATGGGGCTC
>JAOXOE010030831.1:0-12603 GCA_028565055.1 Phoeniculus purpureus
AATCTGCCTGCAGATGATGCTTTCAAAATCCACATCTAAATACAGCATATTTGGCTGTCAGTTCTTGATGACTTTGCTTTTCACATTTTGAATGTGTTGATCCTAAATGGCGTAAACATTTGAGGTGACTGTTCCTGTAGCTGCGTTATTGATAGGTAGACATTTTTCATTGATAGCTTATGAGGGTAGAGAACTTGTAACACTTTCCAGGTAACAAGCAGCCCATTTTAGATGCTCTGCATCTGTCATTACTTTCAGAGAGCTTCTAGTTATCCTTTTTCCTCAGTAGCCTTTGGCCAGCTGTGTATTACCAAGGCAGAATTCTAATAAAATATTCATGCCTATGAGAAGACTGAATAAGTTTTTACTTAAAAATTGATTTCTCATTGAAGCAGTGTCCACTGCAGGAGTCCTTTGCTGTTAGAATTAGAAATGAGGTAAATCTTAGTAGTTCTAGCTGGAATGTGCTTTGAATTTTGGTATCAGTTAAAAACAGGACGTTCAATTCTAGTAGATTAAAAAATACTTGCACATAAAGTGGCTCAAATATTCTTCTAATGGTTTCTAGCTGAAACCAAGGAGAATTTGCTCTTTTCTCAGGAAGGTGCTGGCATTATGGCTTAGCCAGTTTGGAAACTGAGTTGAGAAATCCAGGCATAATACACCGTAACATTTCTTCCCTTGGCATGAATTAAAGTGATGAATGCAACCACAGAGAGTGGCATCTGATCAGTAATTCATAGCTGTCATCAAGGACTAAGATTGGACTTCTTTTGATGGTACTTTTGTGCATCCTTTGTCTTTGTCAAACTTTTGATGCTCTAGGCTTCTTCTCTTCTTGTGTTTTCCCACTGGAACCTTAGGGCAAAACAATAAAAGAAAATCATTAAAAAAAGGAACTAAAAGCACTACCACAGTATATTCTTCCTCGGGTGTCACGCAATACATGAGTGACAAGGGAGAGAAAAAGGAGTGTGAGAAAGTGCTTTCCTCCCCCTATATTGCAGAAAATGATTTATCATTGATCGCTCTGTAGGGTGGAGGGATGCTGAGACAGGGTCAGAGGCAGCAAAGATCCATCATGCTAAACCTGTTTTCTAATAACTGAGAAAAAATATATCAGAACCCTATGAAGACTTCGGGCAAAGCATTACTTGCACAATGGAGGATTTAAGGAGATAACTCTGTGGGTTTGTCAGTCCAGGACTACTAGAGTTGCTGTAAATATTGAATCATAAACATCCGGTCATGCCTCTGCCTCCATTATTCTCTACATATTTCAAACGCCTTTGTGACTGCTTCTTGCAGTGAACTTCTGAACAACAAACAAGACTGAGACTGTTTCCCCTTTTCTTCCTTCTCCTTTCCCACGACTTCCCTGCTACGGTATCCCTGAGGTGTTCTGTCTTCTCAAATGGAGGTTGTATGAGAACTTGCTAGTTTCCCATCACAGAAGCACAGAACATTAGGGATTGGAAGGGACCTTGAAAGATCATCTAGTCCAATCCCCCTGCCACAGCAGGGTCACAGGAACACATCCAGGCGGTGGGTTTTAAATGTCTCCACAGAAGGAGACTCCACAACCTCCCTAGTCAGATAACCTAATGAGCAACTTAAGCCAAAATTAAGTATATATTTAAACCAGAAATCTAAGCTGGATCACTCTGAGACCCTTCAGAAGTTCAGCTGTTAACTGATACTTTCAACTTCTCTAACAGAAATAATGAAGTTAAAGAAGAGGATTTTAGTTTTTGTCAATAGAAAACTGAAGACGCATTAGAAGTTCTCTTAGAATCTTCCAATGTTCTCCCCTCACTAAAGAGCAGTTCCACCCATTGAGTGGGTGAGTCTAGACCTAATCTGATGCAATGTTCTCATGCAACACTGATTCTTGATTCCTGTGCCTGAGACTTGTTTAAGAATGTTGTTGTCCCAGGAGGAAGGTGTTCCAAGTAACATTTTAACACTTTAGCACCACTGACAATCATGTCCCAGCATCTCAGAACAGGTTTTACCTGGAGCAATGTAATTCTACTATGCAGACTCGTTCTACATAGGTAAGACACAGGTAACTTCGAGATGAATAACAGTTTGGAATTCAGTCAGCTTGTTAGTTTGCACTGCTCTGACAAGAACGCTAGCCCAGTAACTTTACTCTGTGTCTGCTCAAAGCTTTCACACTTCCATCTTAATTTCCAGTTGCTGTTAGCACATGGTTCAGAGTTGTTGGAAGCTAGCAGTGAGTCATGCCTGAAAGTCACAGCATCTGGGACTCAGACTAAGAGAAGACTAAACATGGTGGAAGCATCAGCAGCTAAGCAGTAGTTCTGGACTCCCTAGAAAGAAGCACTTTCTGGATGCGGGTCTTCTTCCCCTCTGACCATAGGACAGCAACCAATACTTTTGATTCTTTGATTTGACACAGGAACAGTGTCCTCTGAAAAGATCATAATAAATCATTTTTTTGCCATTTTAAGAAGTATTCAGCCATCGAGCATCTCTGCAAAAACACCCACTTCAGGACAGAGTTTCACTGGACACTCCATTCCTTTTAGTGTTTGGATGTCCATCGACCACCAAGGGGAAAATGAGTGGCAAACACCACTGCTACTGCCCACCAAGACACAGTGGGCAGATAAATTCCATTGTATGAATTCCATTCATATAAAAATTCGAAGAAGCAGTGAGAGCTGATGGCGACAAGTCCATATGGGCTCCATGGCCACACAGAGTACAGAATGCTAGAAGTCCATCCTTGTCTTTTGAGGTTGCTATATTTCACTTTTGCTGTTTTCTTATCAAACCTATTCTTGGTTCCTTGTACCACAGCCTATAAAACATAATTTAGCGTAGCCTGGAGGAATTTCATTAATGTCAATACACAAGCTGAGAAAAATCAAACTGCCTTCAGTCCTATTTAAAACCAAAACGTCTTCATACAGCTCTTACAAGTGTACTTGGTGTTATTGGTCATGTTGACGAAATGATTTTACAGGATGAAAAAGTAGAGGCACCCTACAATTTTTCACACAGCAAACATTCTACTTTAATATTTTAAGCTCGCTGCATCCTTTATTCAGTTACGCATTTCAATAAAGAAGGACTCGACTGAATTGTAAAAACAATATACAGTTATGTCTCCTGCTCTGAAGTTTCCTGTCCTCTGTACCTAAAATATGGTATAATTAGTGTACACCAAGCTGCCTCTGGTGATGCAAATCTCTCTGTCAGTGTTTCTCTGTGCTTTATCCAGTGATATACAGCATCAATAAAAGAGCATAAATACATTTCACAGCATCCTAGCTCTGAAAATTTAGTTTGCTTCTGCAGGCTACGTAAAGACCTGATAAAGGAAGATACGGAATGCCTGGAAAAGTCATTCCCAAGCTGTTTGAATGCCAGGAGTTCTATTTCTTAGAAACGTAAGAATGTTCCCTATCTGCAGCTTTCCCCTCCACCTACTCATTGAAGACATAAAGATCAGTCGCCCACTCAGCTACATCTTGGGAATAATATGCTTTAAAATGGGTCTAAATTGAAGTTAAAACAGTACAAGTATCCTAAAATAAGTGTAAAATTACAAACGTATTTGTCTGAAGGTTTCAGAACATTAATTAGTGAAGAAATTCTCATGAAGAGACACCCAGGTTTGGTTGCAGGATTTGCATAATTTAATTCTCTATTCTTTTAGAGGAAAACCCTGTGATACTGGAAAAGTATGAAGCAAAGGACTAAGACCTTTCCTTGCAGGGCAGTGAACTAACATCTCCACAGCACCATGATTTGACAGGTGACTAGCAACAGATGAACTAGACATGCTGTATGGCTTAGAAAGGAGCTGTTGTGCTCTGTGAACACCAACTGATAGCCAAGGATCAAGGGACGTTCACAGGACACCTGTGAATCACTTATCTGTTGCAAACCCATGCTGTGAACCACTGGACTAGGCTCTGTATCACTGACATCTGCCTCTGCCTTTTCCCGGGTATGATCAAGCGAATTCTGCAATCCTGGCACAGTGAATTTGGAGATACAACAAGAGATCAAGTAGAGCAGGGTGTGGTCTAGGAGATCCTGCTGTGGCAGGGGCATTGGACTAGATGATCTTTCAAGGTCCCTTCCAACCCCTAATGATTCTATGATTCTATGACTTGGTCTAGGAGATCCTGCTGTGGCAGGGGCATTGGACTAGATGATCTTTTGTGGTCCCTTCCAATCCCTAACGATTCTATGATTCTGTGACACCATCACATGCTTCTGTTTGCCTGATGAAGCCAAAACTTTCCTCAGACTTTGAGAACTGCTGTGTTCCTTCAAGCATCACGAAATATTGTGAAATAGTAACTTATTCTATGGGAAAATGACAAATAAATCCACAAAACTTTAAGCTTTTCATATTGTAGAGATAAGCTTGGTAGGAATTAAAGTCTAACAAAATGCCTCAGTTGTTAACAAAAGAGTATTAAGCATCACAATCCCATGATTTGTAAAAGCTCCCCCCCCCAAATCATTGGTCTTTAAACATGACACTTGAATAGTGATTGGGACTGATTATAATGAAATGGGTGCTTTTGGAGCTGATGCAGTGTTTCCTGTAACTCAGTGATTTCTGAACGGTTTCTGCACAGATAAATTTCAAATTGCTTCTTGTTCTCCTTGGATAGATGGGCTTGAAGGTAGGATTTGGCTACTGTGATTCAGCAGCACTGAAGCATAGCTAAAAGCAAAACTCTTCGTATCCTAGCGGTGTGATAGTGCTCATTATATGAAAATATCAGATATAACACACAGTCTTGAGAAGCCTGTCAATCAAAAAGCTCAAAATATTCAGCTCAATAGATTGAGTTTGAATACATAACACGGGGAAGCAGTCCAAAGCGCACGGGAGGAAGATGCAATTTTTATGACCTCCTGCTTTTAGCTCTGATAACACACTACTCATTCTTGGGTAGCAGCTTTCAGCATCTATGTTATCGACTTGATTTGCAACAGAAAAAGGAAGAAAACCCAAAAGATTGAACTAAAATAAACAACCTACAACTTTCTCCAAAACCTCAAGAAACTTTCTCCTAAAGTTTCTCTTTCTTTCATGCTTCCAGATTAACAGACAGAAGACTACAATGGCTGTTTGAAAAGCAGTTTGGTAGGGATGTTATCACAGGATTTGTAAATTACTAAAGCATTTAAGAATATTGAGTTTGCATGAGTTTTTTTGTTAGGTTTGTTTTTCTACAGACAACTAAGGGACACCCTTGCATGCTGTTATGGGTGTATGGAAGACATGTGAGGTGAACAGAGGCTCAGCAATCCCTGCTGGCCCAATATTTAGCCATCACAGATGCAGTGAGGAAGGTGGCTGGTTTCTCCTATGCCCAAACAACACTTTAGAGCTAGTAGTAGAGTTCACTATAGAGTTAGTATCTATAATAAAAACTGCAAGAGACGATTTCCTGAGGGCTTTCCTAGCCCTCACTTACAAATACTTGCCTTGAGCAGCTGTGCAGAGACTGTGGACAAGGTTGTTCCACCCTACAAACAGCAACCGCCTTGCTGACTCAAAGTGCTTTCAACAAACCCAGTTTATTATGAGCACAAGAGCTCATCCACAACCAGTTACTGAATGTTGTTTGAAAGATAATGACGTTCGGATGCAAGGCCATGGACTAACCTGACTAAAAACCTGTTTTGTTGAGGAAGAGGGGAAAATAAATAAGGCAAAACCTTAAAAAGCAGTTGAACACTCAACTGAAAACAAAGGATGGCTTCACTGCAATCACAAAAACGCACATATAATTTTTCACGCTAATAGAATGCATTGAGTTGGAATGAACATTGAATTGTCATCTAGTCCAACACACCTGCAATGAGCAGGGACCTCTTCAATTATATCGGGTTGCTCAGAGTCACAGAATCACAGAATCACAGAACATTAGAGGTTGGACGGGACCTTGAAAGATCATCTAGTCCAATCCCCCTGCCAGAGCAGGATCCCGTCCATCCTGACCTGGAATGTCTCCAAGGACAGGGCCTCTACCAGCACTTTGGGTATCCTGCTCCAGTGTTTTACTACCTGTGAGACTTTGTCTAGGTGATCTTGCTCTGGCAGGGGGATTGGACTAGATGATCTTTTGAGGTCCCTTCCAATCCCTGATGATTCTATGATTCATTACTAAACTCCAGTACTTACATGGGAATCCTCTAGCGAATATACTGGATTATGGGGAATTTGTTTTAAAACATTTGCTGAATTCACTAGCAGAAGCACCGGTTTGGAAGCTGTAGACAGGTTTCTGTGACTCAGTTCACCAGCTCCTGACTGTATGATTCACCTTATAGCAATACCAGTCGTCTCAAGGAGTGCATGTGCAAAGGAAAATTACTTCTGAAACACAGGGAATAAAAGACACTTACTGTGCATAAGCCTGTGAATGTTTCCTCTAGCTCACGTTGTAAATGCCTGCGATCTCTTACTACTAAAAAAAGTAATAATAATAACAGGGCTCTCATAACGGTGCCTGTTCACTAGTTCCCACACGGTTTAGAGATTTATTGCCTTTTCCCTTCTGCAGCATCAGTTTTGCCACACCGTGCACGAGCTCTCTCACCTAGGAGCTTACCACTTGCGCAGCTTTTCTTCCTCCTCTCTCAATGAAGTGCAAACAAATGTAGAGCAGCACTACACCTTATAAAGGGGTAAATTCGAGAAGGTGTTAGAGTAGTGTTTCCCTGGACTGCCCGTTGTTTACCTTTAATCAGTACAACTTCCATTTACAATTCTATCGCAGGCGCTAATGGGACACATCATCCCAAAACCACGGATCACACCACTATTCAAAACACACAAAATCTCTTCTAATATTAGTTTTCATTCTGGTTTTATATGAGTCTATTTAGCTTTTGGCAGAACTAATTTAGAAAAGGTATTTCATTTTGGAGCAATCACACTGGGGTTGTTTAGATGGGGGCAGTTTAATGGAATTGATCATTGTAATTACGACTTTCCACTAGCTATTGGGACACGAATTTTATGAGTGCTTCCCCAAGAAATAAAAGTAACAAGTGGAATAACAGGGTAAAAGAATATGTTAAGGATTCATTGGCACTTCCTTGAGTTTACTTCGCAGAAAATCCTTCACCCATCTGCAGGTGATGCTGCCGCATTGAAAAGGTTCCTTAGCCACTGCTAAGGTGCAGCATGACTGGAACACTGTCCCTACACGGGAGGAAGCTTCTACCTTAAAAGTTGCATAAGTATGGCCTAAACCTGTCTCAGAGAGGAGAGACTTGAGCTTTTCCCCTTGCTACTCTCAATCAGTTTTGCTAGCTGTTAAGCTGTAAGGGCATACAGTAGCCTGAGTGCATTTTAAGAGCAAATGGCCATAAATCAGATTACAGACAGTCCAAGTTGGAAAGATAAAAGCCTTGAATATGCTTTATGAAAGATAAAAGCCTTGAATATGCTTTATGCATCGCAAGAGGATGCGGCTAGTGATGCAGTTGAGTCACAGGAGCTTTGGAACCCCCTTTACTCAGGTTGGGGTACTGCAGATATTGGGAAGTTCACTTGGAAGCAAAGTTTTAGATAGACCAGAAATTTTAGAGTGAATTAAGGTACCTCGTAGGTTTAGATCCCTGTAATAAGTGGAGACCCTGTTGAGTAACTGCCTCAGTATCTTCTACTTCAGCCATAGTCTACCATTAACTTTTGCATAGATATCAGAAAGATGACGTCCTGTAGTGATGCTTACGAAGTGCCACGGCCTGAGAAGTACCCCCCAGAGCCACTGCTGGCATCTTCCCCCAGCTGCAAGCAGAGCAGGGGGAATTTAGAAATGCATTATCCACTGGTGAAAAGGATTACAGCAATAACAAAACCTGCAGCCAGGAACTGTGAGGTGGAATTAACAGGGCAAAGCTGCAGAAGCTGCAGCAGTTGTCTAACAGGAGTGATTCATACACAGCAAGGTGACTGCAAAACTTAGAGAAGGGAATATGAATCACCCAGTGTATCCACAGCTGTGTAGAGGAGATAGCGATTCATGACTTTACTGGGGGTTCACCACCACATCTGGTTGTTGTAACTGAACGATACACTTCTTTCTCAGCTCTGCTATTAGGATAGGATTTGACCTAAGGTCAAATAATATTGGGATCACAGGGAGGAAAGGGGTTTCATTATGTGTGCGTGAAGTTAGCATTGAAAGAGAACCAACTTTCTAAAGTGATATGTACCAATTAGTTGAATTAGTCTGTTTTATCCTTGTAGACTTCAGAATCCATTCCCAGAAAGTGAGAGACAGTGCAGGTCAGACGCACTCTCAGTGCAACGTCACACCATATGCACGTCTTGGAAGCCTGGATGATGGCAGCCATCATTCTACAAGGTATTGAAGCCTCTTGACTGCCTTGTAGTTTATCCTGAATTACATGACCTTCAAGGGACATACTCATCCTTTTAGGATTAGATCAAGAGACTCAGTCTGCCAGCTTTCCCTATTGACTTCTATAACTTGGATGGAGCTTGTCTGACAAAAGATTGGAAGGCTTTGAAGGCTGAAGAACAAAGTCCAAACAAAACGTCCTGTCCCACTCTCTTTGATCCCAAAAGCTTATTACCCTCTTCAAACATTTTCAGTCAATCAGGTATCTGTATTGTCTTAGAGTGGACATCAAAAGTAGGAGCGTGAGGCTGAAAGACTAGTGCCAAGGAAGTTGAAGCGTGTGGTTTGAATTACTCAGGTTGGCAACATCATTTTTCATAAACTATAGTAGACTGAAGAATGTACAGAATCTGATGCTACTGTAGCAGATAAGGATCGTGCAGAAGGGTTGCAGAGCCCTTCAGTGCTGTGGGCATGCAGCAAAGAGCTTGCTGGCATTTTTATCTTGAAGAAATAGAGAATTAATTTATGATGATCATTTCTTTAAGTAAAATAATTACATTGATTACTGCATGCTAAAGTGATTAGTTAAAAGTTTAATGGGTTTTCAGTTTGATTTCGGCTTGATTTCATAAATCAGGCACAACTTCCTTCACACTGGTAGATTGGTGCTAACTTAAAACACCATGATGAAGGGGTACCAAATGTGAAGGAATAGTAATCATGTCCTTAGCCAAAATAAATCTGGGTCCTGTTTCCTGCACTGACTCTGTATTGATTAGCACCAGCAGGGAACGGCAATTCCAGTTTGGAAATACGACCAAATACAGAATAAAGGAGGACCCCGGGAAAAGAGCTACAGTCTGACCTGCTGGAGATGCAAAAACATGTCTGCAGGTTTTTCTGCCCACTGTAAAGTTAAAAATAGCTTGGATCAGTTTTACGCTTTATTAAACACTTGTCTAGGCCAGGGTCATCAGGTTGGGAATCTTCATAGAACCATAGAATGTACTGGGTTGGAAGGGACCTCCAAAGGTCACTTAGTCCAGCCCCCTATAACAAGCAGGGACATCTCTAACTAGAACAGATTGACCACAGCCCCACCAAGCCTGACCTTGAATATCTCTAGAGAGGGGACTCCACCACCTCTCTGGGCAAGATGTTCCAGCGATCCACCACCCTTAGATTCAAGAATTTTTTCCTATTATAAAGAACTTTTTCCTTCATCTTAACCTTTACCTGGGCTTTGTGTAATACTGAATTTCTGTAGACAACAAATAGCATCTCTAGAGAGTCAAACTCAAGTCCTGGAATCAATTAAATTCTTTAATTAGACCAAATATTTACTAGAGTAATAGTCTATCTGTAATAATTTTTGCCCCACAATAAAGTATCAACAAGTTATTTTAAAGTTACCTTGCACTGGGGATGATGCCTTCATTAACCCCATAAGCAGCCAGATCTTCCTGTGGCTTTCTTGTGCTGGTGGCTGACTCAGCAGCACATCTAATATGTAGATGAATTAATCAGGTTGCCATCTGCAAGACTTTGTCTAAACGGGAAAGCACACCCTAAGAGCTACAAATGGGGAGCTTCTGAGAGAGATATTCTGTTATCGGGTGCTTTTAATGAAAGACAAATGGGGAGAAACAGTGGCCATAACTAAAATAGCAGATCGAGAGAGGTTCTTCTCCCCCTCTACTCTGCCCTGGTGAGACAGCATCTGGAGTATTGTGTCCAGTTCTGAGCCCCTCAGTTCAAGAGGGATGTGGAGATGCTGGAGGGAGTCCAGTGTAGAGCAACGAGGATTATGAAGGAAGTGAAGCACCTCCCTTATGGGGAAAGGCTGAGGGAGCTGGGTCTCTTCAGCTTGGAGAAGAGGAGACTGAGAGGTGACCTCATTCATGTCTATAAATACGTGAAGGATGGGTGTCAGGAGGATGGAGCCAGGCTCTTCTCAATGTCATCTAGTGATAGGATGAGGGGCAATGGGTGTGAGCTGGAACATAGGAGGTTCCATATAAATATCAGAAGGAACTTCTTCCCAGTGAGGGTGACAGAGCACTGGAACAGGCTGCCCTAGGGGCTTGTGGAGTCTAATTCTCTAGAGTTGTTTAAAACCTGCCTGGATGTGTTCCTGTGCGACTTGTTCTAGGTGCTCCTGCTGGAGCAGGGAGTTTGGACTGGATGATCTTTCAAGGTCCCTTCCAATCCCTAATAATTCTATGAAAATGTATTTGCCTACACGTTCCGTGTTTTGAAAGGTCACTGTGTTAAAATGAGGTACTTATTACCCAATTAAAATCACATTTAGAATTTCAGAGCAATTATCAACATCAACATGTGCATGAGACAAGTTACTCATGGCTTGTAAGGCTTAGATGTAAATATTAGGTTCAAAGTTTATAAAAGAAAAGCTTGTACAAGTTAAACAGAGGATGGGGAACAGCAGTTTAAAAGGTTCCTTTGATCAATGTGATATTCTAATCTTACTTGTATTACACTAAATATTAATGCTTAGCAAAGATTTCTAGTAGCTACCACAACCATAGAGAGAGGTTAACCTGAGAGGTGTTGAGTAGAAAATGAAGAAATGGCCTGAAATGGAGGTTTGCGGGACCGAGGAGCAGTGTTAGGCATAACCATTAGGAGGAGACTGAAAAGTTTATGGACACAAATAAATCCAAAGACATCTGCACAACTTAAGTTCTTACCATTCAGTGAGTTATAGAACCCTAAACTGTGAGTCGAGGTTGCTGCCAGTAGTAGTAGAAAGTATTTCTGAGTTCAGAGCTTGAGGACAAGAACTTGTATCTCAAACTGGAATCCAATCTTTGCTGCTGTCCTAATACAGAGGTCATACATGGGACCACTGGACAAGGACGATGCCTAGCTGGGGCAGAACTTGCCCTGAAAACTGCAAAAGGAAGCTGGAAACCCAGCCTGGTTGTGTTTCGCTAGGCCAGTGGGAGTTCTGCAGTGGGAAGCCTGGCAGCAGCCCAAGAGTTAATATAATCCCTCCAGATCCTTGCTGGAGCGACAAGTCTATAATGCAGACTCTAGCCAGTGGTGAAAGGGATAACAGCGTGTAGGCTGACAAAGTAAGAGCTCTGCAAGGATTAAATTGGCTACCCAGTTTCATTCCCACATCCCGTAAGTGAGGTGTCTTGTTGTTTCAAAAATGATGCTGTCTTTTCCCTGACAGCACTGGCTCGAGCAACCCAGTGTTAACGCAAAGCTATTTCCAAGCTTGTATCTATCATGGGGCAGCTGGCAGAAATCAGGAGGTAGCTTATCCCTAATGGACTTTTTCCTCGAGAGGTGGATTGTTTAGCAGGAAGGAAATGGGTTATCCAACACATGGCCAGAAGAGCCGAGACTCCCAACACCTTCTCTAATGCTTTCATTAAACCACTTCTCCTCAAATGGGCAGGTGAGTCAGATAGCTACGGAGCAAACCTTCAATTACCAAGCAAAATCACCACTTGTCGGGATTCCCAGGTATGGGACGTATTACTGCCTCAGACTCCAAAAACTGCTGGGACACAGAGTTAATTATATCTTGCAGCACCGGCTTAGGCAGAGCTGGGGACCCCTGGGGTTCTCTCATGACAAGTTATTTCTGTTTTGCTCTGGGCAGTACAGTGGCAGCTGCCTGTAAGGATGAGCATGAGGAATTTCCACGCAGTGTGCCTGTAGATGCAGCACGTGAAAAGTAACTGTCCCCGGGCAAATTTGATACACTCACATAAACAGTAAACACTTCCCCTCTTTAGAAGTGTTAAAGGTTGGATGGGTGATCTGGGCTAGTGAGTGGTGTCCTTGCCCATGGTAGGGGGGTTGGAATTAGATCTGAGGTCCCTTCCGACTTAAATCATTCTATGATTTATGATTCTACTTGTTATTCATATAGATCATAGAATCATAAAATCATTAGGGACTGGAAGGGACCTTGAAAAATCATCCAGTCCAATCCACCTGCCACAGCAGGGTCATCTAGACCAAGTCACACAGGAACACATCCAGGTGGGCTTTAAACACCTCCAGTGAAGGAGACTCAACAATTCCCCTGGGCAGCCTGTTCCAGTGCTCTGTCACCCTCACTGGGAAGTTGTTCCTTCTAACATTTATATGGAACCTCCTCGGTTCCAGCTCACACCCACTGCCCCTTGTCCTATCACTAGATGACACTGAGCAGAGCCTGGCTCCATCCTCCTGACAC
>JAOXOE010030832.1:0-12598 GCA_028565055.1 Phoeniculus purpureus
GCAGTTTTCCTAGCAGTAACTTTGAACTCCCACCAAGGGTCGTCAAGACATCAGAATGCAGCAGGACTTTGGAGAAATCTGAGAATGCCTGGATTTTGGTGGTGGTAGCTATAACTTCTTTCCCCTCTTTATCCTTTTTCTTTTCCCCTTTCTTTTCTCTCCATCACTCTTTCCTTCTGTCATGTACTGTTGCACAATAAAGCTGTGTTGACACATAACCCCTGGGCATGCTCGCCTTATATTTTGCACTCCGAGATCAAATTAGAGAACCTGCATGAGTCCACCTAAACATGGATCATGACAGCCATACTCAGCAACCTGTTGTAACGAATCTCTGCCTCCCAAGCAAGCAACTATTTTTTTCCCAGCTCCTTCTCAAAACAGTGGAAAGCTTTCTACAACTATTCTTTCTCACTTCTCTCAATGATTTTCTTCCTCTTGTATTTGTTTTGAGAATATTGCCCATGCATAACATGAGACTTCCAATAAGAATATGTCACTGGTTTATGTGATGTTGCAGCATCTTTTACACTGTCTTGTTCTTAGCACTTTTTAATAATTTGCTTGGTTAGCTACAGTCATCAAAGCTCGGCTCTCTAGCTAGGCCCTTCATCATGTTTACTGCAGATTCCACTGCTCAGTAAAGCAACAGAATGCAAACTTGCCTTACCTGAATGATTGAAACAGTAAAACACGCAACAAATCTTTCCACGCATGTGTATTTCTGTGGCTCTATGCACATTTCTACAAACACATGTAAGTGAAAAAACAACTATGTTCTACTTCTCACCTCACCTACTTTACTGCTTTCTTCCTATTCACGTGCAAAGACAAAGCAGCAAGACTGTGTGGAAAGATTTCAGTGCCTTTACTATGAGCACTGCAGGGAGAGGGCCTGAAAAACAAGCTGGCTTGTTTTTAGTGACTCGCTGTGGAACAGTTCTAAGAACTTGGTCAGTTTCATCAGCACTCCGGAGGAAGTCTTTTAATAGCCCTCAGTGTCTTCTCTGCACAAGCTGCACCATTAAAAAATGCATTTCCTTTACAATCACACAGAGTCAACTCGTAACACACTGACCATTGATATACATCAGGCCAGAAAAACAAATCAGCAAGGGCATGCAAACAGGCACAATTAAAGGCAGCAGCTGTGCCAGCACTCTACCATTGGCTGCTACTGTTGCATCTCAAGAACAGAGCGTGAGGTGCAGGAGGGGTTGGACAGGAAACAGCACAGAAAAACAAGAGCTCCAAAAACCTCTTTCTGAACATGAGGAAGGACTCTGAGTCCCCCCTTGAGAATCTGGGGACTGACATCCCTGCAAAGAAAGCACTAACGAAGACCTTCCTTCACAGTTAACACATCAAATGACAAGAAATTGAAATACAAATTGAAAAGGAAAAGAAGGGAAAAACGAAAAAGGGAAGGGAAAGGGGAAGGGAAAATTATCACTTGTAACTGGACTACAGGTCTAGTTTTGTGTGCTGAATTACACTGACCACTAATGCAGAAATCACTGATAGTAAATAGTAAATGCCATGGTTACCATCAGTCATATCTAGGAAACCCCATTATCTTCTTTTTTTTTGCTACTAGAACTCCATTTCATTTTCAGACATCAGTAGGAATTAGATCATGCTGAATTTTCAGGGCATGGAGTGGAAGACAAAGAGCATAGAAATATATTATTTATCCCTGTTATGTTTTCTTTCAGCATGATCAAATGGTAGTAGTATTCCTGATTTAGATAAATCATTATTAATAGAAAGCTGATGTGAATTTTTTACCAAATAATCATCAAAATGCCTGACAACTGGGAAGCAGGTGCAACAATTCTTAGCTACAGCACACTAGCTCAAACAAAATATAATTACATATACTACTGAAAACGCAATTCTTATCTTCAGCAACTGATTCAAATAATTATTCTTTAGGATTATTTATAACAGCATTCATCTCTTCTCTGGCAAACAAGATACAAAGTATGTTCTATTTTATTTACTTATATGTAGCTTACTTTCGGTTCACAATCAGCCACTCCCGAGTATACGTCTGAACACAGTCTTTGACATGCGAATCCAGTTCAACCCTGGGGGAAGAGCAATATACTATAAATATGTACCTAGGTCATGACTGAGAGACAAAGACATTTGTCTAAATATGTTGTTTAATGAAAGGCCTCTCCGATTCCTGCAGCATTTTAGAGGGAAAGAAAGTAACCTTACCCATCTTCTGGCATAGATGGTTGCAACGTCCTGCACTCTTTGGGTGTAAAGACAATGTCTAAGTCATCTTCAGGAAAGTCACCGAGTTCTTGCGCTAGTTCTGAGTCCAAGTTGTTCAGCCGTGTCATTAGGAAGCCTTCAAAATCTACTGGTTCTACTGCATCATAAAAAGAAGGCTAATGGAAGAAATAGAGTGGTGTTTATTTTAGCAACGTAACATTTTTCTTAATAGTGTAGGTAGGCTTTTTTATTTAATTCTTGTTATCATTCCATTATTTATTAAGCACTGCAATCTAACTTACAAACTTATACACAGTGCAACTGCATTTAATGAATGCAAAAATTGCTAAGAAATGTTCTGCTGAAAAAAAGAAACTGAACAAAGAAAGAAAAAAAATGTAAAAACACACAGAAGAAACAGAAGATACTACAGCTAAATCTAAATCTGCACCATTTTTCTCTGTTGAGTTTCTAAGCTGCTGGTGGAACCAAGGATGACTGAGGTACACACTGGATGTCCTCAGATGTGTTCTGCTGGACTCCTTTAAAGTGTGCTCAGTCTCTCCTTGTTCAATTAACCACCATTATCAGAAACACAACTGTGAGTAGAAAAAAGAGAGGACAAGGGCAGGTGTCCAAAATTACAGTGATATGCAGCAAACTGATGATGTACTCTACAGCACGTGATGAAGCACTAAGATTAACAAGGTCAGGGCAATCACATATCTGAGAAATTCTACTGAGCTAAGGACTAACTATAAGCCCTATGGCTGCCATTAAGAAGATGCCACTCATTTGAGGTGCTGTGCATGAAAGATACTATTAGAAATTATGTGTGCTTCCAGCTCCAAACAAATTTGAGGGCAAGATACACCCCAAATCAGAAAAAAATTATTTCCCATCTCTGAATTGGTTTGTTTTCTTTAATTTCTAATTTTATTGGATTTTTCAAGGGTTAGTACAGTAGCTACCTAAAAATTTATATGAAATTACTGGAATTATTGCGAACCTTATATAGCTGCCATTTCTACAGTGCATGGCATTGCACCTAGACAGCAAAGAGTTGTATCTCATTACATTTAATCAGCTATTTTGATACAAAATGTCTAATGAGAGTCAAATTAAAAAGTACAAGCTCTACCGCTCATACATGCTATGAAACCATCTGGCTTTTTTATCTGCTTTGTCTCAAGAACAGATGCAGCAAATCTTGTCTGTTCCAGTACCTAGAAATGTTCCACACAGATGTAAATGTGAATTTGTGTGTTGAAAGTATGTTATTACACATATAGACACAACTCAAAATTATTTTACTCGCTACACAGTCTACAGAAATAGCCTCTATATATTTAGAAAATAAAACATTTGTACAGTTGCGTACAGAGACCAGTATCTCATCTCGGCAAGTAACAAACAGATCTAAAAGCTACAGCTTTAGAAAATATATAGTTTATGTTCTGTGACTTTCAAAAATGCCAAGGGCAACTCAGACAGTAAAATACAGAAAAACACTTAGAGCATCAGAATAACAGCACTGGAATAATGTCTTTACCAGAAGGAAGAATTCTAGCAAAAAAGAGGTATCCTATCATGCTTGTCTGTAAATACAGAGGACTGCATTGTACTGATTAGCTGGAACACACTTCACAAAACTGCCTTCTGAAGCTGCAGACATAGTCTGAACATAGATAGGATTATCTACCTCTATGGTGCTGTTGATGGGGTGTGGGGAAAATAAGACACCCACTTTCCTTGATATCAATGCTGCTTTAACTTTCAATGTTACTGTGGCTACTGTCTTGTCCAGCATGAGCTCTGCAGCTCTCCTCCTTATACTCCAGTATTCTTCACATATAAAATCTATGGCCAAAATCATTATGTCTTCACTCATTATTACTCTGTCCTACTCACATAAGGCCGAGAGGACTTCCACCTGACCAGAAGTGATCTCTGCACATAACAATGTTACTTCCACAACATGAGGAATTTTAGATCAATAGGACAATGAGGAATTCCACAATTTATAAAACGTAGAAAGGTGCTCAACAGTGGCAAACTTCTGGGTTACTTTGAACTAAAATGGTTCACACATAAAATGCCACGTTACTCACTACAGATAGTAAGATCAATTAAAGCTTATTAGTGGCAAAGATGAGTTTTGGAGACTTATTTGCCTTCAGGTAAAAAAAAAAATCAGAAACCTCTTGCAGAAAGTGAACATATGTACAAGAATGTACAAAAAACATCTAGGAGAAGCAAGAAGCAAAAAATATAAACTTTTTGGGGAAAAAATGTGGTAAATACTCATGCAAATGATGCACTAGAGATCTTTGTACACAAACAGGTTCCCCTTCTTTGGGCAAACTGTATTGGTCTCTGCTTAAAAAAAGCCACCTCTCTACCTGTACATTTAAGTGATTGATAGAATTACCTAAAAACACCTTTGCAAAAATCTCTTTCTTTGCTCTTTTTAAAGAAAGTGAAGACCCAAAACTGACAGTAAGTCCAGCAAATCAAGAAGCAGCTAGCTTAAGAAATAAACTACTACTAATAAGTCTTTAGGTTAAGCATGATTTCTGGTTTATACCTAGTAAAGTGATGAAAACACAGTGGATCAATGGTTCTAAGTAGATAACGACCTTTAGTAGTAATTGATTTTTTTAGTAGTCATCACTGTAATATCCTTAAAGTTCACTTACTCACAGTGAGTAAAACATTTCTTGTTAGTGCATATACACATACACATACGAGGATCTACTAAAAAACCAATCACAAAATATTAAAGTAAAACAAAGGTTAAAGTACACTGAAACATATTATGCCTTTTCAGTTGCTAAAGATGTAATGCTTTACACACAAAATATTTTTGCTTAATATAATCTGATTTTTGATTAAGAATTGCATTTCCTTTCAGAAAAAACTTCCATTTTGACAAGTCAAATCCAGCAGACTTCACTATATCTTCTAAATCTTTCTAGTTGGAGTCTTAATAATGTTCAATCACTAAAAATGTATGCTTTTTAGTATCATAAATCAGATATAAATGTACGAAAGATTGTGAAAAAGGGAAAAGCAGGTGGTCTCACTGACAAATAGTGCAAATTATCAAAGGTACAAATTACTACACAATTTCAGCTAAGAAGCAATTATTCCTTTTCACGTATCATGCAAGTGTGCAAAACAACTATTCAACAGGAGATGCCACAAATCATTACTGCAAACATACCTTTTTCAGGATGATGGATTAGAGACATGTAGATTGTGACAGAGCACAAAATGGCAGCTACTTCGTAATACTTGGTACATGAGATGTTTTTGAGAGCAAGAGAAGCTGTCTGCTTGTAGAAGAAGGGCCCTAGCCTCACCCGGGCTGTGTAACCGCAAGGAACAAGTAAAGACACCGCAGCGTTTCATACTAAGGAAGTGAGTAGTGAAGGGAGGCCCTGACACACAGGAAGTCACTGCTTATATCTAGTGTTTTACAATCTTCAGCAATCACTGGTGCACAAAGACTTCTGCTTCTGTGTATCAGGTCTCATAAAGCCAAGAAAAAAGTAGAATAATAGAAAGAAGCAGAGTATGAAAATCTTAGTGTTATTTATGGCATCGTATGTTTGCAGAATACTTACCCTTGCAAAAGACAACTGAAAAAGAGCCGTAATTTTTTCCATGTGTCATAAGGCAGTGTCATATAGGCTAACTTCTTCAAAGGGGGATTACACATGGAAGGCTAGAGATGATTTTGGAGATGTGTAACAACTCATTTATATCTATGCCAATCAGAACATACTTAAGCATTTCTCACTCAACATGCATAGTTTACTGAAAAACAGGTCAGTGTGCTTTCTCTGCTGCTAGCTCTGGAAACTGTGTATTAAGTTAGGCTAGTTAAGCCTCTACCTTTCTTTTTTACTCTTTATTCACTGCCATGCTTTTGGAAGTCATCATTATGATCACCACACAATGCATTTACTTGGTGGATTGAATGTTTCCAGCAAGGAAAGAATGTAATGTATTAAAAACTTACCAATTAGCTTTGATTATTAAACAGAAAGACTCTCCATTTCAGGCTCCAAGAAACAGTTTCAGTTTTCACAGATGTGTAATTTCCTTAGCTCAGCCAGAAGTATTTTTAATGGCTTCAGCCAGAAGCCCGTGGAAAGCAAGACAACTTCAGAAGATCACAGAATTTATCCGAAAAACACTAAACAATGTAGATACCAAATCTCTGTAAAGAAGAAAAGCTCAGAACTTACCAGATGAAGCGTAGAAAAGCCAGGGGTGCTTAAACTTCGCTGACAGAACTGTGTAAAGCCTGGTTGGAGTGTAAATTGCTTTCTTATTTCCACAGAGGAATGTCTTTAATTAAGCAGAGAATAAAACCTTATAACTACAATTATCCTTTCAGAAATTCAAAATGCCATGCCTTACCCAATTTAGTCCTCTGACCCAGTGTTTAAATATATATTTTGATGATGTGCTAGACTCCTTTTGTTTAATAGTTGATCATACCTTGAAAACATTTGTAGTCTGATATAACTGAGAACACAACACTCAGAATTCCAACATTTCTATCATTATAGTCGTAGAATCGCAGAATGGTTTGGGTTGGAAGAGGCTTAAAGATCAACTATTTCCAGTTCTCCTGACATGAGCTGGGGACATCTTCCACTATTTCAGTTTGCTCAAAGCCCCTTGAACATGAGCAGGGAGAAGGTGTCCACAGATTTTCTGAGCAACCTTTTCCAGTGCCTCACAACCCTCATGGTTAAGAATATTTAGTCTACATCTACGCTTTTTCAGTTTAAAACAACTATACATACACAGCATCCAATCAGTATAATCCCTGACAAAAACTCACTCTCCACCTTTCCTATAGATCACCTTCCTTCTCCAGGATTAATAAGCCAAACTCTCTCAGCCTGTTCTCATAGCAGTGGTGTCCCAGCTTTCTGTTAATGTTTGTGGCCCTCCTCTGGATGCAGTCCAACAGGTCCATGTCTTTATTATGATGAGGGTGTCCAGAGTTGGAGACAGTACTCCAGGTGTGGTCTCACAAGCACTGAACAGAGGGCAGAATCACCTCCTTTGACCTGCTGGTCACATTTATTTTGTTGCAGCCTGGTACATAGTTGACTTTCTGAGCCGTAAGCATATATCGTGAGTCATGCTGAGCTTCTCATCAACCAACACAATTCTTTCTCTGCAGGGCTGCTCTGAATCCACTCACTGATCAGCTTGCATTTGTACTTAGGATTGTCTTAACCTGTGTGCTGGACCATGCACTTGGCCCTGCTGAAATACATAAGTTTCATATAGGCCTACTTCTCAAGCACATTCAGGTCCTTTGGATGGCATCCCTTCTCCCCAGCATGTCAAAACACCACATAGTTTGATGTTATCAGCAAACTTACTGAGGATGCACTCAATCCTCCTCTCTGTGTTACCAATAAAGAAATTAAACAATGCTGGTTCCAGTACTCATCCCTGAGGAACACCATCTGCCTCTGGTATTCACTCAGACATTGAATTGTTGCCCACAAGTCTTTGAGTACGAGTGTCTGGCCAATTCCAATACTGCAGTCACTGCAACTGGGAAAAGCTATGCAAGAAATTATAACCTTGCCCTTGAGTGAAGTATGACTGCAACCTGTACAGCAACACTGGCAGATTCATTCTTGCAAAACAAAGATACAGAATGTCAATTGATTAGCCAATACTGAATTCTTCATAAATCCCAGAGTGATAGCACAGCTGCATGTACTCAATCTGAAAATTCAAAAATCAGAGCAGCTTGGTTGTTTTTCATGAAAACAAATCAATTACAATTTAATATGATTTCAAAATATTCAGCCATGAAGTGGCAATGTAACATATGCAATCAATTTCACCATAAAAGTCAGAACAAGATTTTTATAAGAACAAGATGCACTGAAGCAGATTCCAAGTTAAAAAAAACCACAACACTTTCTAGTCCACCAAGACAGCCAACTAGGAGACTAGAAAATACATAAGGTAAGAAGTGTTTCCCTTCAATATGAGACTCGCTTCCAACTCCAGCAAGCATTAATAAGCATCTTAGAATTACCAGATACTGCAGGACAGTTTGTGGTTTGGGTTTGCATCTTCTCTTCTTTGTGGCTTCTTGACTTCTACAACCACCATACCTGTTCTGTGACACTAATTCTTAACAAGCACAACAAAATCCTGAGCTCTGCTTGATGCAGTTCTACTGGTGTTAAGAGAAAGGTATCTCACAGACTGTATTAAGGGTATTAGAGATATTAGGTCTGATTTCTGAAGTAGAAGATACATAGGAGTAGTTGCTTCTAGGTTGAAAAGGTTTGCTGTATGTAAGTGGGTCATTGCTGCAATCTCAAGGCAGCAACTACTGCTGACAGATCAAAGCTAAAGTTACAGAAAAAGAAAAGAGATCCACTTGAAAGAGAAATTCCTACTCATAAGTGGTACTCCAAAAATCAGAAAGGATGAAATGGTATGTTGTAGTTTGAAAATTACCAGAATTTTCACATTTACAGGTTTGTGCTTTCATGAAGAAAAGAAAATGTTGTGTTGCTTTGAGAGGACAGATATTGATGAAATTCTTATTAAGGAACACCAGGGTTGGGGGGAGGGGGCTGGGTTTTTTTTTCACTTACCCTCCAGTGCCATCTGAGTGGATTGTGAAGGCTGTGAGTTTTGGCTTTTTCAACACGTATACCAGTACCAACATGAAAGGTCTGTAGAGCTTTACAGGTCTGTAGGTCTTTAGAGCTGTAACACTGCTGAGTCTCATTGCTAGTCTGAAAAGCTTGCAGTTGCCCAGATGCTCTTCTCCAGGTAGTTCAGACACATAATCTACATCACCAGAGTGAAAAATACATACTTCTACACATTTTTTTTACTTATTTTGCTTTGGCAAATATTCTCTGATCATGAATGTATGTTATATAAAGTATAACATAAACCACAAATTATTCAAAGTCACCACCTACTTTCTACCCTGTGTAGAAGTATGTATTTTTCTGATGTAAACAGTAGATATAGCAGCAGATGTTGGCTTAAGGTGTGTAAACAACTGCTATAGTTGCAGAATTTGCTCCTGCAAGCAATGATATAACTCTAAATTACACCAGATATGGGGTCATCAGACTCCTTTAAGAGGAAATGATATGAGGTTTCATCTACAAAAGAGGAAGTACACATGTGGAATGAAGAAACAAATTTGTTGTCTGGTAAAAGATTGCGCAAGTCCAGCTAACTGAGAAGAAATACATTAATCAAGAGCATTGACATTAGATCAAAGTCTCCCCAATGTTCAAAGAAAGAACCTGCAAAATAAATCAGTCCATAGAAGAATAATCCTGTGATCTATAAAGGTGAATTTAAAATAGTTTAAGAGTAGCTCAATTGATTGATTTCATGTTTTTCATGTCACTGAAGGAAGAAGGGGAGAAGAAATACAATAAGGATAACATTATTTTCTCTAATTTTTGTTAGATCTGTATCTGAAAATGGCTGGGTTCTGTAATTTTGGATTCTGTAATTAAAATTATGTGAACACTTGAAACACATAAAGCTAGGCTTTTTTAATTTAACAGCAGGCAAATATTAAAACTTAAACACAGAACAGCAATTTAGGAAAAAAAACAAAACAAAGAGAACAGTTTTAAAGATCATCTATTAACTGCAAATCAGAAACTTCGTAAGAAAAATCCTGGTTTTTTGAAGTATTCTTCACACACCTACTGGATCAGTTTATCCAAAATGACCTACTATCAGAAGTTACCTACTAGGGAAAGGTAGAAAGAGTAACCCTTAACACCTGTACAATCCTTCCCAGCAGACTCTTGAGGAGCAGTGATTTCTCTTCTGAAAGAGCTGGATACACAATTAGACAGTAAATGAAGGTTAAAAAATAGTCATAACAAGAGACTATAAGAACTCTCCCAAAGGATGGCAAAATGTTCACATTTAAATGTACACTGATGGTGGAATCACAAAGTAGTGAAACTTTGGCTTAACAGATAAAATATTCAGTCTTGGTTGTCCTCAGAAACAATCCCTTTCACCTGACATAGAAAATTCTCAACTAACTTTTTAACTTTTTCTGAGCCGAACACAAAACGTAGAATCATAGAATCATTACGCATTGGAAGGGACCTCGAAAGATCATCTAGTCAAATCCCCCTGCCATGGGCAGGGACACCCCACCCTAGATAAGGTTGGCCAGAGCCTCATCCAGCCTGGTGTGGTGGGTTCAAGACCACAATTAAAGATAAGGGAAAGATGTCCCAAATGCCATCACATATTCTGAGAAAAATACAATGGGAGATCACTATCGTATTGGTTCTTGGGTCTTTTTTCACATCAGAGATCTGTAGGAAAAAAGAGCATGTCGGCCATGTAGAGATGAGTACCACCACTCTCTCTATTATTCAAGCATCACCCCTGTCTGTGGTACAGTGGCACCCAGGCTGTTTGCAGACTGGTGAATTCTTCAATTCTTCAGCATAGCTTCTCCAGCTCAACGCTCTCAGGACAGCCTGATTCCTCAGTGCCTGAACTGCATCCCTCGGTGCAGGAGACATGCTTCCAAACAAAGAACCCAGACTCTGTCTTTCATGCCCAAGGTTTTAAGGATTCTCAATTCCTTCTGCTTTCTTCAGCTAAGCACGGACGAATTTTCCCCAATACCAAGCACTCCCCAGTCTTTCTCAGTGGCAGAAGTGACCAACAGTCTCTCTTCCTGCTGATCAGGGCTCATTAAAATGGCGGTGGCCGTATGGCCCCGGCCATGTGCAGGATCCAAGATGGAGACCGACTGCACGGCTGCGTCAGCAGGGCTGCACCCCCACTCTCTGCACGTGGCCGAGAGAATTTTCCAGGACCCTCTCCTCTCCTATCCAATCTCTCTCTCCTCCTGTCTCAGCTCCAGGAGGAAGAAAGAGGAGTTCCTTAGCTCACCGCGAGGCTGAAGGTCTGCTCCATAGAGGGGGTGGTGGTAGATCTGCACCAAAGTCTTGCTTCTCCAGTCTGTAGCATCAGGTCTGGACCGGGGCTCTGCCTTCTGCGCTGGGCCGCGGCTGCCTAGGTCCGGACCGGGGCTCTCTGCTGGTTACAGCAGCGGAGCAGACCCGACCTGGTGAGTCCTCTCCGTCCCTGGGCAGGGAGCCGCTGGAAGACGTCTTCCTCCCTCACTACCCCGGGAAGGGGTGTGGGGGTTAGCACGGGGCTGCAGCCCCCACGCTGGGCTGGAAGCCCTCAGCAAAAAGAGGTAGAACTGAGCTAACTGTTGCCTTTTAACTGCTCACCTAGCCACACCCCTTAAGGGCAGTACTTGGGACAGTGTCCCCTCCCCCAGGACAGGTCACAGCGGGGAGGGGGTCCTCTCAAAGCAACAGAACGTTTTCGTCATGAAAGCACAAACTTGTAAATCTAAAAATTCTGGTAATTTTCAAACTTACAACAAGAAGGAAGAGCTGAAGGAATGAATGAAGTAAGGAAGGAAGTACAGAAGTGCGGAAGAATGTGCAAAAGGAAGTACAGAAGGAAGTGCGGAAGGAAATGCGGAAGGAAGTGCGGAAAAGCGGAAGGAAGAAAGGAAAGTAGAATGGAAGGAAGTGCAGAAAGAAGTGCAGAAGGAAGTGAAGAAGGAAGGAATTAAGTGCACAAGGAAGCAAATCTGGAAGGAAGGAAGTGCATAAGTGCAGAAGGAAGGAAGTGCAGAAGGAAGTGCAAAAGGAATTAATGAAGAAAGGAAGGAAGTGCAGAAGTGTGGAAGGAAGAGTGGAAGGAAATAAGTGCAGAAGGAACTAAGTATGGAAGGAAGTAAGTGTGGAAAAAAGGATTGAAATGTGGAAGTTAGAAAGGAAGTGCTGAAGGAGGTGTGGAAGGAAGGAAATGTATAAAGAAGTGCAAAAGGAAGGAAGTGTGGAAGAAAATGCAGAAGTCCAGAAGGAAGTTGTTGCGTAAAGGGGGGGGCAGTAGATTTGGTAGGGAGTACAGGTCCAAATCCTGAGCAATACCCAATGTCACACTATGAGTCTGATAACTAGGTCGGATTCACTCGATAGTGCCACACTATGAGTCCGTATAACTCAGATTCACTTGATAGTGTGTTCTGTTCTCGTCTAGCCACAATCTATGAACTCGCGCGGTGTTCAGTGAGGAACGGCAAGGCTAGTTCAGGTGAACAAGAGTAATTTATTAACACAACAGATTTACAGGTTCTTTATGGATTGTCGGTGATGAGTACTGCATGCAAAATATGTGTACACAAATATTAGAATTACCAAAACATTAAGATAAAAAGCAGCTCTATACTAACGCGTTAGATCATAAAAGTAACTCTATAGAGATTTATAAAGTT
>JAOXOE010030833.1:0-49569 GCA_028565055.1 Phoeniculus purpureus
CTCCTTCTCTGGAGATGTTTAAAACCCGCTTGGATATGTTCCTGTGCAACTTGGTCTAGGTGACCCTGCTGTGGCAGAGGGTCTGTACTAGATGGTCTTTCGAGGTCCCTTCCAATCCCTAATGTTCTGTGATTCTGTGATGTTGCAGGTAGGAACTTAGCTTAGAAGACTTTCAGAAGATCCACCTGGTGATGTAAACCCATCTCTGGCTATGAGGGAAACTTGTGATAGCAACAGGTTATTCTTAACGTATTTCTCAGAATACTGTGAGGCAAGCGATGCTTGGTGGTGTTAAAGCAGACTGTGGGCCTATCTGAGTCCTGGACATGCCACGGCATCTTTGAGTTCATGAAGGTAGCCAGTTAATAGACAAAATACCAGCAGGTGGTGCTCAAGAATACAGGGTGCAGCTGCTGGGCTTTGCAGGACTAACCACATGTGTGTTGAACATAACAAGCAACTCTTGCTGTTTCTTGTTACACAGCTTTTTAACAAAATGTTTGCTGCAGTGGAGGAATCCATTCTGGTGTCTGCTCTCTGTGTTTTGTTCCTCTGTACATTTGCATCTAGCAGGAGGCACCTCCATGAGCGCCATCACCATCCCACTGTAACACTAGCTGGGTTCAGCCATCCCCGCAATGAGCTGGGGAGGACCTCGGTGCGGGAGGTTGACCTTTTCCCTTTTGCTGGAACTGCCCTCGTTGCTCAGCAAGAAATAAACAATTGCTGGCACACACAACCTCAAAGCCAGCGGATGTTCCTGCAGGAGCTCTAGATTCTCCAATAAAGAAGTGATTAGTTGTGTGCTGTCGCACCGTAAAGGGCTGGAGAGCGGAGAGCTGCAGTTTATAACAGGCTGTTCTGGATTTGGGTTGGTAATTAATTATTTTAATGTAATAGAAGGCAGTATTTGCCGATGGGAGGACGGATTCCCAAGAGTACAGAATGTTTCCTGGCCACCCATGGCAGAGCAGGGATGAAATTTGGTCGTCAAGAAAGCTAACTTCATCCTGCCCTTTGAATCAGGGGCACCAGCTGCTTTGAAATGTTCCAAACATAAAAGGCCTGGCTAGGGCTGGAAAAGGCAGTTGTTCCGTGCCGTCCGATTTTGTGCATTAGAGTCCATTTTTCTTAGCTGTCAGCTACATCAGTGTTGTCTTTCTTATCTGTGGAAGTGGTGTGTGAGCGAGGGCTACAGGACAAAGCCATTAAGAGAGAGAAAAACATACAGAGATGTTACTTAAAAAGTTTCCTCAGCTCTCCTGAACTTTCTGTTTACAGAAGCATTTCAGGAGCTTTTGAACACCAGTGGCACAAACCACTGCTTGAAGATTTTTGTCACGTTTGCTTCCTTAATAACACTGGGAAAGCAATTTTTGACATATAGACTTCAATCCTTCCTGCTATGAAAGAAGATTGAGACTTGGGTCTTTGGGTTCCTACAAGACATAATTAGTGAGAATGATTTGAGAAGGAAGGATGCCCTGTCAGTGTCGCTTATTCCCCACGCTGTGCCTCCTGGGTGTCTATTACACTCCATGGTTTTGCTTTTAGGAAGATTTTAGAACTACACGAGCCCTGTGTCTGTGGCTGGTCAGTAACTAAGAGGGTCAAATTCCAGGTCAGCACAGAGTATTTTCACTCACATGAATTATCGCGGCTGCTTTTAGTGAAATCCCAGTGAAACTAGATTCCGACCCCAGTATTTCTCTTGTACCTGCTGTTACTGATGAGTGTTGTGTATTTTCAGCATCTAAAGGCAGCTATTCCATCTGCATCTGGGGGGAACTGACTCCTCGCACGCGCCGATGTGCCTATTCTTCAACACAGGTCTTTGTGAGGTGCCTTTGCTTTAAGCTCGTGAGCGATTGTTTCTCCTTGCTCCGAAGTCAGTGCAGGTAGAACGGAGCAGATGGCTCGGTGTTGGCTAAGTGCTTGCTGATACACAGCAAATTGCTTCTGCAACCCACTGATAGGTTTCAAGCTTTAATTGAGGTTTTCAGCAAGGCGCTCAACAGTGGAGAGCATTTCTGCTGAGAAAAACAGCAGCGTAACCATGGGCAAAGGTTCAGGACAGCGGAGTTCAACTCTCTTGGGGATGGCTCCTCTCTTTATTTAATTATTTTCTGCTCCTTTCCCATCATCACTCAAGACTTCTGTAATGTCACTTGCAGGGTATCAGTGCAGTGCAGACCTTTGTGCTGAAAACATGAATCAGAGACTGATGAGTTTGGATTTTTTGCTGGTGTTAGGCTCAGCACGTCTGCAGAGGTCACTGGTCCATGATGATGCCCCTCGAGTCACTCTCTGCCAGGTGTGAGCGGCAGCATTTGTAGGTCTTCTTGCTCAGGAGAGTCTACAAGCTCCTGCTGCCTTTTCTTTGACATGCATCAGCATCATAAGAATCCTCTTTTTTAATGGGTATCTCTGAAAGGGAAAGAAAACCTCCCTTGCTCCTCCCTGTCCCCAAGCAAGAATGGATTTGAAAGCAGAAGAAACATTTGTGGTAGGGCTGTCTGAGCAGCGTCCTGTTGGGCAAGAGGGATTCCTTCAGCAGCTGGCCTTTGGGCTGAGGAGCTGCTCTCTGAAATCTCGTTGTAACTGTCCTGTTGAAGACAAGGATGAAATAACCTGATGATCCAGCTCTTGTGCTCTCTCTGTTCCCCCCAACTTTTTCTCCAGCTTTGATCTGTTTTGGATTTGATGTCTTCCTAGGACAGGGCCAAGGAATTAATTTTTATCATGAGACTTTTGAGCTGGCTTTGTTCAGTGCCCTCAGTTCGTCAGACAAGGATTGCTTTGAGCATCAAAGCTGGCTGGTTAGCTTTGAGGTTTTGATGTTACTTAGTGCTGGAGTGGGTCTGGCAAAAAGACCCTAAAAAAAGGCACTACATGAATAGGAAAAGTTAAACTCTATGATTCATGTTTCCTAAAGAGTCCAAGAACGCTGTGATGATGGTAGAAGTGCTGGTATCTTAAAAACACTGATGCATCGTCTCTGCCCCAAGGAGCTCAGAAGTAATGGAGGTTTTTACTCCGTTTGGAATCCCAAACGCACTTGATAGTGTCTGCAATGTGTGTTTTTATGTTACTTCAGGTTTTTAGTGGCTTCAAATGCAGTGAAGGTTTGAACTACTGCTAAGGTGCTTTTGTACCTGCATCAAGTTAATTAAAAAGATAATCAGATTGCTTCAGCAACCTCTCTATGTTCGCCTGGTGACACCCTCTTCTCCCCCCTCCAACAGCTCTGACAAATGCAAAGCCTCTGTAATCGGCATTTAGTGTTGTTTTCTCTCATCTTGCATCTGGGATGGGGTACAGAGATTGCTGTTGCTGTGGAGCAGTAGATCTGGGGTCAGTGGGAAGGAAGCAGCAGATAAACAGTCAGTGAGTGTGGTGGGAGATGCTGCGGGGCAGCCAAGCTTCAAAACAAGATAAAACAAAGCAGACACCAACCCTTTGCAAGTCCCTCTGCCTTTATTACACTGACAGTGTACAGCCCCAGCTGGGCAGCTGAATCTGCAAGCTGCAGCATGGGCAGTTGTGTGATCTCCCTGGAGATGCTGCCAAGGAATGCAAGATCCATTTTTAGTGCAAAACACTGGGGTTTTCATGTAAACACAGAAGTATCCAGCCTGTGCTGGTCAGTAAACCTGAGCATGGATCCAAACTTGTTGACATCCCGCTAACCAGAGGGCCAGCTTCACACATGGGAAAGTGAAGTGAACAAAACGCCGTGGTCCTTGCGGTGGCTCTTGGTCAGCCCACTGAGCTTCTTCCTAGCAGCTCTGTGGCTGTGCCTTGCCTGCAGTGCTGCCCACTTTGGCAACCTCTCTTGATTCTGGTTTGTCCTTTGAGTTGCTTTGGGGAATGATTGCGTTTTGATGCTCGTCATCATTTCCTTGTCCTTCTCCAGTTCCATTAGGCCACCTCTGGGAATTGGGGAGGGTGGGTTTTCTCCAGAGAATTCTGTTTTAAAATACGCAGCAGCCTCTTTTCTACTGATTTGTGGCAACATGGCTGCTGAGGAGGTAAGAACTGTCTTTTCTTATCCCATTGGTCTGTGGACAGGACAGTTGGTGAAACAGTTTGGGCACGGCCAGAAGTAAGGCAGGGGCATGTAAAGGACAGAAGTGCTGTGTAGAGGACTGCCTAATCTGTAGAGGACAGATTAGGCAGTCAGGAATGCTCCTCTTGAGTGGAAATGCTATTATGTGGAAGACTTGAAAACTAACTAACTAACAGAGTTAGTTTCTGTTTAAACCGGAGGGTGACAGGTATTTCTCAGGATCCTTCAAGACAGGACAAAAAAAGTGTGTGGGTTTACTGGAATTGTTCACTTTGGAATTGATTTTAGTTCATTCTGAATGTGCATTCACTAATTATCAATGTAGAATAAAGTATCTGTGAAATGGTATTTTGATGACCTTTCCTTTCCCCCCCACCCCTTCTGATTGACTAACTCCTTTTGAAAGGACCTTCAGCTTTAGAAACAGCACAATGGCAGGTATTGGGTATGAGCCTGAGGAATAAGGTGTTTGCAAGAAGAGATAATGCAAAGAGAGATGCTCTGGAGTTTAAAAATGTGTTGTACAATAAAAGTGAGGGAGCCACAGGTTTTGTTGCTCCCGCAGAAGAAATGGGTTTAGACACATGAAGTTTTCCATTTCAGTGTCTTCAGTACAGCTTTTCAATGAACAGAAAAGGCAAAAATAGAGAGCAGCCCACTTGGACAGTTGTCTGTGGGAAGCACAAACCCAGGCAGTTTTTTCAGGAGTTTGTGGTGGTGTCAGCATGACCCTTTCATTTTCCTTGCAGAAAAAGATTTACAAGTACAAGAAGGTGCTCAGTAACCCCAGCCGCTGGGAGGTGGTGTTGAAGGAGATCAGGACGCTGGTGGACATGGCACTGACGTCTCCGCTTCAGGATGACTCTATTCACCAAGCACCACTGGAGATTGTCTCAAAACTGCTCTCAGAGGTATGACCTCAGCAGTGCTCCTGCAGGACACTGTCAAACTTAGACGAGGGACAAAGAGTTAAAAGTCTATCGCTGGTTTTTGTTTTACCTTGGGCTGTCAGAAGTCTGCCTTTGACTCTGCTCGTGACTTCTGCTGACTTGAGTGGAGTTTGTACTTGCTGAGGAGGAGACCTTGACCAGAGTTAGGTAGACTTTTAGAAACTAAACAGATTTCTTTTGAAGTTTTTTGTAAATTTATTTATGGTAAATTTATTAGGGGTCTGATTCGTGTCTCATTTCAAGTCAGTTGTAAAACTCCCCTGGTCTGCTATTCCACTGGCTTTGTTTCCATGACTGATAATTCTCGTAGAAGTGTGTATATATACGCCAATAAATCAGTTGTGAAGCTGTTTTATTATTACCGGTTCTGCCAAAGAAAAGTGTTTTCCTTCTTCAGAGGTATCTATCCTCCTTTTATAGCATCTATTTCAAGTAGTTAATGTTTCATGGGCAGGAAATGTAGGGCCAAGCAGGATTTTCATTTCTGAGTTCAGATGTGGCAGAGATTTGCGATAAGGAAAAAAACTAGTAGCTGTTTTTCTTGCAGTAGGCAAAGACCTTAGCATCCAACAAGTTTGAGACCTCAGAACAGATGACGCTGCTGAGAAGGTCAAAAGCAAATTGTTTTGCAGAGGAGATGTAGCATTGGCGACTTCCAGTTGATGTATTTGCTTTCACTGGTTCCATGCTTAAGAAGGGAGTTCAGGAAAGCTGCAGCAATTAATTTACTCCCAACAAATAGTATATAGCACCGCTGCAATCCTTGTATTAATTTTTGTAGAAGCGTGAAGCCTGTCTTAGCAAAAGCCTTGAAAAAAAATTTATTCCTAGCTCTAATTTTAATTTGATTAATCTTATTCTGAAAATAAGTAATTGCAGTTTCTGAGTCTTCGTGCTTGTGGTTGCTGAGAGGACTGTGCACACTGATGTGCCAACTCAGAGGCCTCTTTGCTCATTCACTTCTTCTCTTCAACTCTTTCAGAACAACAGCTTAACCACTCAAGACCACGAGAGCATTATTGTGGTGAGTATCTGCATGTCAAGATCTGAAGACAAACCTGTGTTGTTTGATAACACTTCTATTAACCCTTGCCTCTGCCCCGGTGAAGCAGGGCAAATACGAAAGCATTTCCTAATGGACTCAGGCAGGATCAAATCCATTTGTGCTACTGTTTTTCCTGTGGTTTTTTGATTCCTCCTATCTTGCTTCATAGATGAGCAACAGTCAAGTTTCGTCATCAGTGTACATGACACAGCACAGTACGTAGAGGGTTAATCATCCCCCAAAATGACCTTATAGGCTACCCACTGCAATGTTAGTTTCTCTGTAAGTTCTTGAAATAGTCAAAACACATAATTTCCAGATGTGCCCCATAAAACCCGTAGGCTTAGTAGTTTCCTGAGGATCTAATGCTACTAGATACAGAACGTCTGCACTGCTGATGGTGTGAGAGCAAGTGATTGTTTTTATAAGTGTGGATCTATGTCTGTGTCACTGCAGTTTAACCCTCTGATCGTGTCAGGTATAAAAATACCCTGTTCAGCTTTTTCCAGTAGCTTTCATTTATTTAGACAGAGACATAAGCACATCAATTGGCAGCTCTCTCCCTTGTGCAACAAAACAACGATTGTGGGATTTGGTCACTGTAATTTAATTCCAATCACTGGCAGTTTCCAGATTTTCCCAGTAATCTCATCTAGAACCTCACCACCACCTGATTGGATCACATCTATTTCTTTGAAATGACAAGGTTGTGTTTAACTACCAGTAGGTGTGAACTGTTTTTAACTGCTACTTAAGATACCATGGTAGCTGGAATCCCACACTAAGATAAGTTTCTCAAGTGGTATTTACTTTTCTTTGAGATCTGCTGTAGCTTTCATTTTACTCCGGGTAAAACTACTCTGCTAAGGGTATTTCAGGCCATTCTAGGGTTCAACTGGTTTTTTTTTTAATAAAAGATGTAAGGCGGCCCTGCTGTGAAACAGGCGAGTTGGACCAGATGGTCTCCAAATGTCCTTTCAACCTACATTATTAATCAGTTGTGAGTGATGGCTTCCTCAGATCATGCCCTACCCTCCTATAGGTTGTTCTCAAACTATTAAGGAGAGGCAGTTTCAGAGCTCACTGCTGTTACTCAGCGCTCTTAGGCAGTATTGCTAATGCTGTGGTATCTTAAAGGTGTGCATGGTGATTTGCCATGCAGATGGTTCCAGCTTTCCTCCTCTAGACGGTGCTGGGACAGATCAGTGTTGCAACTGATCCCTTACTGGTGTGGAGAGGGAAGCACCTGTGGCCAGAACTGGGCAATGCAGGTCAGTAAGTTTCTGCTTTTAAGCAGAGGGTGCTGTCATTCCTCCTCACTGACCATACAGGCAGAGCTATGACCTGCTTGATAGTGTTTGTGGTGGTTTGTCCCTACGTTCAGAGCAACTGGGATGATACAATAAAGGTCATTTTTCTTAGACTGATAACCAACTAGTTAACACCTCTGATGCCAGTTAACTGGACAAGTACAGGCAGTGATTTTGCAATCCATTGCTCCTGTGGTTTGGCTCGTCCTGCTTCCAATGCTCCAAAAGATGGATGCAAGGAAGTTCTTTAGCTCAAGTGCTAGGTGGATATTCTAGACTACCGCTAGAGGACAAGAGAACAGTTGCAGAAGGATAGCAAACAATAATGAACAGAAACTTTGCAAATGTTACGTGTAACCAAAACAGATGTTTGCAGATGTGTTTGGGTTTCATTGTTAAAATTCACATTACTCCTGACCTGTCTGTGTGTGAGAGTGGCTATTGTGAAACAGTCATTGCAACTGGACTCCCTGGGGTTGAAATCCTTGAAGAGATGAGAGGGAGAGCAAAACCAAAAGAAGGCTGCCCTAGTAAAACTCGAGAGAAAATTTCTGGTGTTCAGTTTTTTAATACAAAATGTCCTAGCTGCTGTGTTACACAGTATGTTACAGAATGTTAGGGATTGGAAGGGACCTCGAAAGATCATTCAGTCCATTCCCCCTGACACGGCAGGATCCCCCAGATCAAGTCACACAGGAACATGTCCAGGTGCGTTTTAAACATCTCTAGAGAAGGAGACTCCGCAACCTCCCTGGGCAGCCCCTTCCAGTGCTCTGTCACCATTACTGGGAGGAAGTCCCTTCTCATATTGATGTGGAACCTCCTCTGTTGTGGCTGACACCCATTGCCCCTTGTCCTATCCTTGGATGCCACTGAGCAGAGCCTGGCTCTGGCTCCATCCTCCTGACACCTGCCTGGAAAGGCCTCAAGGCACCATCACATAGAAGTAATATTTCATTCTAGTACTGTTTTCTAATCCACAAAGGGAGTAGCAACCACATAATTTCATTCCACCCTCAGTAGCAGGTATGACCTTTGATGTATTAACCAACCATAAATGTGCTGGTTTGCATACTCCAGGGTGAGAACAGTGCTGTGGTACTGGTTGTGAGTTCCGTCACAAAAGGAACTCACACCCTTTGATAAAGGGTGTGAACATGTGGTGGGTTTCAGCTTTTTGTTTTAGGGATAAGTGAAACAACGAGCCGGATTCATCCTTGCTGTAAATATCCTGAAACAACTGGTCTGCTCCTCTTTTGATTGAAACCATTAGAAAATTGTAAATCTTTGCTGTGCTTTATGTGTTTACACTGATGTAGATAAAAGCAGAACTGCAGATGATTGACAGCAAGGGCGCACTTGAGTTTATACAGCGTGCCTCTAATTTCTCTATTGATGCTTTCATCCTTTTTGGTTGTTTTTTTTTCCAAAGTGGGCATTATTTTTCTATTCCTGTGCAAAATGCTTCCTCCGGTTACAGTCCTCTAATTAAATTTTTCTATTTCTCTTTCCTTTTAAAGGCAATCGCACCTTTGCTGGAAAACAACCATCCTCCTCCTGACCTCTGTGAATTCTTCTGCAAGGTATCAGAGCAGCTTTGCTTCCTGAAATCTCATCGTTGTTTATGAGTTGGAATTCTTCGAGGCAGTTAGTTTTTATTCAACTCCGTACCTCACGCCCAAATTGATTTCAGTTTTTGGTCAGCAACCAGTGATAGCTAACAGCATCATTTGGATAAGTAGATCCACTGTGCTCAGATGGGTTGGTAATGGGATGCACAGCTCAGCCCTAATGGTGTTGTGTCATTGGGTCATGGCAGTGAGAAGATAAGAACACAGAAAATAAAGATAACTACAGAAATTAATAGAACTACAGAAGTTAGTGCTAAGGGCTACAGAAATTAAATCACGTTTCAGAAAATCCTCTGGTTTGTATTTTTAGGTCAGTCTTAGGGTCATATCTAGCCTTGTACTCAAGGCACTTTTATTCCTGAGGGCTTTCTTGCCTTTTCTCTCCATCAGAGTTGGGCACCTCATTATATTTAGGTGTGTGGACTGGGCTGTGTGTAGTTGCAGTAAGAGAAGCAGATTATGGACTTTTCAGAGCTGAAGTGGACAAGGCGAGTGAGAGGGCTAATGTAGCTTCAGAATTCACCATTGGACCAGATTATTTGCAAAGGGCCTTCCCAATCTAAATTCTTCTGTCTAATGCATTATGACTGTATATTTTAGCCTCTGATGGGAGAGTGGCTTGTTGATTCATGAGTTTATAGCCTAGATTCCCAGCAAAGCTGGTCTGCGCCATTGCTCTGCCCGTGAATACATTTTGTTTTGTCCCCAACCCCTTTACCTTGAGAACTGTTGGCAAATTTCAACCAAAAATCAATGGAAGTTCCAAAACAGCAGCATTCCTGTGAGACGAGGCAGTAGGGAAAGGAACTCCTATAGTTTGTTAGCTCCAGCGGTAATCTGTTAGAGGTGATGAAACCCATAGGAGAGAGCAGTGCTACGAGTATCCTGATCCCAGGAAAGATTAATTAAATCCTTGGATCTTGTTAAACTTGGGGTGATCCGTGCATGGGCTGTGAAGCCAGAGGAGACCTGTGTTTGTGCAGCTCACAAAAGTGCTTGTTGCTTGTTACAGCACTGCCGAGAGCGCCCACGGTCCATGGTCGTGATAGAAGTGTTCACTCCGGTGGTACAGAGGATCCTCAAACACAACATGGTGAGTGCGTGTGTTAGAGGAACTTGGTCAGTTGGAGAAGCTTTACTGTGATGCCTTTTGTAATTAGCAGCCTCTCTGCTGCCTGTAATGAACAAAGCACTGTGATACCTAAATCTAACCCACCAAAGCGAATGCTTCATGTAATTGTGGGTTGCTTCATAAATGCAGAACTAACAACCATTCAGTGGGACTTTCAAAAACATCCAAGCAAACCTGTGATCTGAGGAATGTTTCCTTTGGCAGCAGTGCCAGCATCTGCAGTTTCAGTTCTTTCCCACCTGGCTCTTACCTCTTTATAGACTCTCCACATGCCATCCTTGTACTTATAATGGTTTGAAATCTTAAATAGGGAAATCAGAAAAGAGACCGCATTGATTTTTGAGCTGAGACTCTCAATCTTTTAACACCCCCCACTTAGCTCTCAGGATTTCCATTTTTCTTTAGAATTGTGTCCAGTGATTCACAGAATCCTTAACTAGGTTTCCTGGATTTCCTTACACTGTTCCTCTTTCTTCTCGTTTCAGGAATTGTGTACTCTGTCCTTGTTAGGCTTGTTCTCTCCCAAGCATTCTCTCTTCTCGTTGTTGATAATTCTTTGCGACTGATTGAAGTAATTGCTAGGACACTGCCCTTCCAGCTTTGCTGTCTCCACCCTCTATACGAGCTTCCTCCTGGCTCTGAAGATACTCTTCCATGGTCCATTCCTAAGGAGGTCTGGGTGCTTACCAGCTCTCCATCCTTCGGAGCATAAGTTTCCTGCCCTGGTTTTAAGTTTCATAAAGAGTTTTTACTTCACCATCCTGTTGCAAAGAGAAACAAATAAATAAAGTATTTAAGGCAGTTGGTTTTGGCTGTGATCTCAGAGATGGCTCTTACATCTCTGTGACTTCACAATTTTCACTAACTGAGACAGTTTTAGAGCCCCTCTGCTGTTCTGCTACATGCAGCATGAGCCCAGTAGAAACAAGTTCATCTTTCTTATTTTTACAAGTGTTATTTATTTAACTTCTCGAGTTGACAGAACAAGGTAGAAAGCCCGAGATGGGAAAAGGTCGTATTCCTGGCTCTGCGCCTGCACTCTACAGACATGTAAACATTTTTGAATATTCTGTAGTGTTCAGTGAAATATTCTGTAAATGTTATTCTTGGATTGCTGGCTGTTTTTTTTTTTTTTTTTTTTAAAGCATCCAGAGCTCTTGAGGGGGTCTCAAATCAAATGTAAATGCATAGCGTGATGCTTGTATTTGGTTAGCTTCAGAGCATTGGGTGTATTTACCACACTTAACGTGCGCAGATTGAAAATCAACATGTCTGTACCGCAGCGCGTAGCTGGAGAATTTACGGTGTTGTATATTAATTGGAGTGGATTTGGGCACTTTACTGCTCTCCAGGGACTTCTCTACTGAATAGTCTTTTAGAGAATGTGTGTGTGCACATGGAAATAAAGTTATCCTTTAAGAGGACAGTGTTGTTGGCAGTCAACTTTATAACCTCAGAACGCTCCATGCCATTCAGAATGATGTGCTCCGTGGTGTTTGATAAGTTCCCAGCAAGTTTTGTTCACTGTTTCTCACCTAAAAAGTAGGCAAATAGAACTTAGTTTACCTCTAATTTTGAAATCTCAACAGAACAAGGGTACTTTTTGCCTTGCTGATACTACTGATTCCGTGCAGGACTGGAAACTGTTGTACGCCAAGTTGTTTGGGGAGGGTGCAGCAGCCTCTCAGTTCACAGAATCATAGAATCATTCAGGTTGGAAAAGACTCTTGGGATCATCAAGTCCAACCATCAACCCTACTGTACAAGTTCACCCCTAAACCAGATACCCCAACACCACATCTAAGAGTCTTTTAAACTCATCCGTGGTGACTCAACCACCACCCTGGGCAGCCCACTCCAGCGCCTGACCATTCTCTCCATGAAGAATTTTTTCCTGCTGTCTAATCTAAGCCTACCTTGTTGAAGCTTGAAACCCCTTTGGATCTCGGCTGCTTGTAGGCTCAGTCTAAATATTTCAATATAAGCACTATTGTTTTGGGATTTTTTTGACGCAAACCATATTGATAGTGTTTGTTGTTCTGTACCTGGTTCAGTGACAGAGCATAAAATTTACAGAGTTCTTTTATTTTAGGGCAGTCAGCAATGACTTTGGATTTATGATCTCTTGGGCATTCGTCCCCATTTCAAGTGAGGACACTTACACGGGTACATAAACAAATTGTAGCTGCAAAAGTTGTCTTTGAGGAGTGTTCATGAAATTAATTGGCACTACATAATGTGTGAAGCACACATGGTCTCATGTCCTTGAACAAAATGGAGTTTTTAGAAGTTTCTGGGATTTTAATTGTGATACCAACAGTGAAACTGCCTACAGTCCCTCTGGGCACTGGAACAGGCTGCCCAGGTTGGTCCTGGAGTCCCCATCCCTGGAGGTGTTTAAAAACCGAGTAACTAGAGCACTTGAAGCCAAGGTCTAGGGGTTAGGGAGCTGTTGGGCTGAGGGCTGGACTGGATGATCCTGGAGGTCCTTTCCAGCCAGGATGATTCTATGATTCTGTTCTAAGTTACCAGGCAGACACTTAGTACTAGAAAAATGTGGCAGTTAGACTTGAAAGAGCCACTGTTTTGCCTAGGCCTGGATTCAGGATTATTCAGGATTATTTTTGTAATTCTCTCTAGCTGTAAAAACTAGGAGATGCATATGTTGTGCTATAGAAATCACAGAACATTAGGGATTGGAAGGGAACCTCGAAAGAGCATCTAGTCCAATCCCCCAATGCCCGAAATCAAGATAAATACCACCAGGTTTCAGGGCTTTGGCAGTGTGTCCTCCCTTTTACAGACCACTGGTTCTCTACCGCTAGTGACTTTTCATTCAAATTTGAGTTGCCATTTACTTTTTTCAGGATGAATCTTCCTCCACAGCTTGAGGGATAAAGTGGAAGGGCTTGTTTGTCTTCACTCTGTCCCATTCCCTTAGCTCTGTAGCTGTGGAACACCTGTGCAGTAAGTTCTACCTGCGTATGTGAAGGAGTGTGCCACAGAAGAGCACCAGACAGCACATTTTACTCCTTTCACATCTAAAAATAGTGGGTGATGGGAGGAGATGCAGAATTTCACGGAGCAGGTGCCTTTCCTGCAGGATCTGAGCTCACCTGTGAAGTTCACATTGTCACTGGAGAAAGAACTGGTTTCTGGTTTTATACTTGAACCCTTATTGACTGCATGTAAAACGATTTCTCTCTAAACCCAGGATGGGTAAAAGGTCAAACGTGGAAACAAAAACATATTTTTTAGTTGCATTTCTAAAAAAAGTGCAGTTATGAGAGGAAGCAAAAATGCAAACCCACAAAATATGCATTTCAAAACAAAGATAGAAAGTGGAGTCTATGAAAGAAATGTAAGAGCAGACCAGATTTCTTTTTCATTAAACTTGTCTTTTTATTTCAAGATGGTATGGGGAAAAGAAAAGCCTTGGAAAGTGTGTCGCCGTTAGTGGGAGCGACGTTACTGCAGCATGCAGTGCTCCTGCGCTCTTGAAGCTGATAGCATAATAACAGGGAATTTGGTTCTGTTGGAGTTGGGTTTTTTTTTTTTGAAAACCCACAGTTTCTGTGTCTTCACTGAGTCTCTCCTTTTTTGGACAGGATTTTGGGAAGTGCCCTCGGTTGCGGCTGTTTACTCAGGAGTATATTCTGGCTTTGAATGAGCTGAATGCTGGAATGGAGGTGGTGAAGAAGTTTATTCATAGGTTAGTTACCTTTCATTTACGGGGTGTTTCCACTCCTCTGTACATGGTGTGCTGTTACTTCTCCCAACCCTACCCATCTCTTTACTGGCTGTTAAGAGTAGGTGATTCTTTTTGGTACTGGCAAACAGCAAATAAATTAAGAGAGTCCATGTTGCAGTGTTGCTGAAGTACCTTTTTTATTTTCTAAGTTAAATACCAGTACTTCTAAAATACAGCTGGGGTTTTCTACTTAGTTACCCACTGGAAGCAAATGTGCTGTATGTCCTGTGTGTACATTCTTTTTATGCATTTAGACTCAGAGCCTCTATGGAGGGCTTCCCATTTAACTCTAGACCATGTAACTCTCAGTCATGAGTAAGATTTTGGGGAGAATTATAGTGATACTGCATCAAATAGACAGACTGACTTAGCTCTGATTATAAATGTGGCCATTGGATAGGGATTTACAGGGTTAAAATGACTTTGTCTTATGGTCCATCTGAAGATTCCCCAAGGCCATCTGTCTGGCACCCCATTCTGTTGACTGCTGTTGCCTACAGAACTCTTCCTCACAATTATGGGATCTTGGGTTTTGTTTTTCAGCATGCATGGTCCAACTGGACAGTGTCCCCACCCCAGGGTCCTGCCAAATCTCGTAGCTGTCTGCTTAGCAGCCATTTATTCGTGTTACGAGGAGTTTATCAACAGGTCAGTATGAATTCACAACTGACTGCATGTTACTCACTTCCAAACCCGTGGCATCTGTACACAAGACCAGTGTAAGCATGGGTATGGATATGTGAGAGCAAATCTTCTTCCTCTGCGCCTCATAGCATTCTGTGTGGGAGTTCTGGTCCACCACATGCATGTTTTTGTAGATGTGTGATTATATTTGTTCCACTTTGTGTGCTTGAAAGCCCAGAAGATGCTGAACCTTCATCCACTTGCACCCACCGTGGCCCTTTTGAGTCAGGGACCATGGCAGTCTGGTACTTCACAGCTGTGGCTCCCATGCTGGAAAATGGGGCCAGTGCTGGTGATGCAAGAAGCGCAGCAGTTCCCAGTAGAGAAGTGTGCTGCAAGCCTCAGTAACTTTCAGGATGAAGCTCAACAGCCAGCTGCATGCTGATCTTGGCTGCTGTTGAGCTATTCCTCTGTGCAGACTGCAGCTGTAACCAGCCAGCAGAAGATGAGTGCTCCAAAGTCTCTGGGAATTAAGCACTACCCAGGGCAGTGTCGGTTTTGTTCTCTTTCTGGCACATTAAGTGTGTGTGACACCTGAAGCAAAGGGAAGGGTGACATTTTGAAGAAGAGGTTGCCTGTAAATCCCTGCCTGTCTTTAGCTTTGAACTTGAGCTGGTTTCACATTGCTGTCTCCATTATTATGGAAAATTTGATTCCTGACTAACCACAAAATAGATGCAGCAGTTCTCGGCACACGAGCCAGTTTCCAGTGGATGCAGAGGGTTCTCTGCTCTGGTTCCTGTTTGTGCCTATACGATTTTCCTCATGGTGCAGCATGGACAGGGGCTGCTTAGTGTCCAACAAAAATTCCAGACGCGAGGGCTGCAGACAAATGTCTGGGCATGTGCTGTAGCCAGAGACATACTTGGGCATGGATTCTGTTACAGCTTTGCACAACTTGGTTGGGAAAGTTCACCTTTGTACTGAAGCTCTGCTCTTTGTAGGATAGGGGCTGTTGGACCCTTTTAGTGTTTTAGTTGATTTCAGTAATCTGGTGACACAGAAGAGAGCAGTCGGGTAGGCTGGGGTGAAACACAGTGGGAAATTGCAAAAGGTCTTGGCTTCTCAGGGTTGTGCTCCCTTTCCTGCTCACCACTGTGTTATGTCTGTCTGTTGAAATTATTTGTTTATTTTAAAAATTCAGTCGAGACAATTCGCCAAGCCTGAAGGAAATTCGGAATGGCTGCCAGCAGCAGTGTGACCGAAAGCCCAATCTCCCCCTGCGCCTCCTTCACACGAGTCCTGACCTGGTCTCTCAAGAGGCCACCTTGACTGAATCCCGTCTCAAACCAGTTATCGTCACTTCGAATGAGATCCACGTGGAAGTGGAGCGCAACAACACGGCTAATCAGAAGATGATAGCCAACGTCGGCAACGACAGCGAGCCCAACCTGATTGACTGCTTGATGGTCAGTCCTACCTGCAGCACCATGAGCATTGAGCTGAGTGCCCAGGCAGACAGGATCCTCGGCTGTTACGTCGAAATACTCAAGATGCTGTGAGTAACTTTTTTGAATGTCTTTATGAACAGTGTCGTTTTAACAATGGGGTGGCTTCAACAGCTCTGGCCAGCAAGCACGTGGTTATAAATCTAACTCCAGTTCTACAGTCCAGTCTTTGAAAGAGACATCTGGCACTGCCAGTATGTTCTAAAAATAGCATTAGGAAGATGAAAATGGAAAGCTGATTTGTACAGTGAGCCTCAGACATATTGCAGAAGACGGGATGTTGTTGCCAGTGGTTTCTGTTTTGTTCTTGCTCAACAAAAAATAAAATAATCCATTTGTCTCCTCTGGGCCTCTTGGGATTGCCTGAGACAGTGCTAGAAAAGACAGGTCAGTGCTAGGCTCAGTGCCTGTGCAGCAGTAGGCAGGGCTGCTCCTGAGGCTTCAACAGCAGTTGGATGAGCTCTGTGTCTTTCACTTATGTGTTTTCCCTTCACGTGTTCAGATTAACTTGTATTTGAGTGAAGCTTCTGTTTGCTGACCAGTTGCTTTGGAATAAAGACTGTGTTAATGAATGGAGGTTCAAATAGCCTTTACAAAACTGTGGCTCCATTGTTTGCTGGGAGGCAGATCCCCTGAGTATCTTCCAGAGGAATATGAAACACAAAATTCTTCAGGACAAGCCTGTTTTTCTCCTGAATAAATAAATGAAGTAACACAAGAGGTGAGCTGCAGGATGGAAGATTGCAACAGGAGAGCAGTAAAAATCCAACCCGAAACAACTTGTGCTGACTGACACTCAGCCCTGCTGCTGGGCTGCTGTTCTGTGTCGACATTAATTGTTTTTAAACAATGTAAGGCTTAATGAAGTAATAATTGGCGTTTTAGCTTACAAGACATGATGGATGAAACTTGGGCTCTGCTGTAAACCACGAGTGTGTGGCTGCACTGGAGTCAGATCAGGGTGTATGCTCTCAAGGAATTAAACGAAGTCCAACTGCTGTGGTGGAGGGTTTTGTGAAAGCTTTGTCCCATGTTACCGTGTTTTTTCAGAACACACCGTAGGGTTTTCGCCACAGTTCTTTCACTCACGCAAGAGCTGGCTTGCACATACGTACGTAAGCACACGCTCGCAACTAGAGACAGGACAGGTGAAGCTGAGATCCTGTTCCCTTCAGATTCTTGAGTAGGAAGTTGCTGAAGGCTGGTTTTATTTATTTCACCCCTGGCCCAGCCTATCTGCCTTTAAAAGCACACACTAAAAAAGCACTGCACTTGACTTGGCTTCATCTGGTGGCTCCTAAATCTTTGTACCCATGTTCTGCATTAAACACAACCATGTATTTATTCCCGTCCTCTTGTCTCTAGATGTTTTCCATAAACGCTGTGAACTCTGAGGCCGGCTGCTGGTTGGCTGTTGACTCACTGAGCACTGACAGTGTTGGTTTCATCACGCAGCTGACGTGCTTATAAACAAATTCACATACAGGCACCTTCTTCCTCAGTCTCCACATTTTCAGTGTTTCATAAGATAGGTCTCAGCTCCCGTAGATTTTCCTACATAGAGAACTCTTACTTCACTCTATACCTTAAAATCATCTGTTTTTTATGCATTTGCTGGCTTCTGAAAATCAGGCTGTTCAGTAGCAACAGTGAAAATGGGAATCTGCTACTGCTGTAGGACTGGAGCAGCTTTGTGCCCACCTTCAGCTCATACTATGGTAATTGTGAAGGGTGAAGCCCACAGTGAAGGACCAGCCATAGCAGACAGTGAGTGCAGCTTTCACATTGCTTTGCCAGAAGCGACACATTGCTTGAGAAATCACATCCTGTGACATTTGGGGATGGTTTCTAAGGCAGAGCCATGGTTGGTATATTGTGGCTTCACTGATTTGGGTTCTCTTCTGTTTCTATTCACCCATTAGGTTTTTTTTTTTCCAATGGTCATGCAAGCATTCATGCAGAAGCTGCTTCCACTCCTGATTCTGCCCCTGGCTTTCTAGGCTTTAGATAAGTCTCTTCCTTTTGTGTCTTGATTGGCTTATAGGTAAAGATTTTGAGTTTTATTTTATAAAATCTGAAATCAGTTCTGTAAAAGCACTGTAGAAGGGCCAGTAGTTACTGTCCAAAATGCAGTATTGTGCTGTTTTGTGCTCTTCTTGAACAAAGGCCTTCTGATGCACCAAATCCTGTTACTGCTCTTTGAAAAAACCTGAGACTATGAAGAAAGGAAGTTGCAGAACACACCAGTAGGAAGAAAATATTAATTATAAAACAACTGCTATCCAGGAACTGAGCTCTCAGCAGGCAGTCACTGAAATAATGTTCTTATTAGTAGCGATGGTAAGACAAACATAAATAAGTTGCTTAGCATTGAATTTAATTGTTCTTTTAGGTGTCTGACTCAATATCATCATCAAAGCGAGAGAGTCGCCAACAATATCTTTTTTACATAATTAACTTAGAGCAGTGGGGAGTAATTGATTTAGGCAGATTTTAATTATTGAAAGTCTAGCAAATAATAATTCTTCACAGAGTCTTCAGCAGAGGACATTTTAGCGTTCACCTAGCTCCTACACAATGTACTTTGCAAGGTGGGGGGAAGCACTTAGAATCGTAGAATCATTGGGGATTGGAAGGGACCTCGAAAGATCAACTAGTCCAGTCCCCCTTCAGATATTGATAAAAATCATTAAATAATCACTGCAGTGCCTCACTTTTTGCACAGAATGCTGCATGGGCAGATTAGAAAGTTCAGCTACGTGGCTGTTGTCATTGCCCCAAGAACGACTTTGACCCTTTTTTTAAGGTAGTTGAGTAACAGAACGCAAGTATTGCACGCTGAAGGGAAACAGAACATCGTGGATTCAAACATGTTGGCAGATGCCCCAATGTCTGGGCAGATTTTAAAGGAGACACAGGCTCTAGTGGCACGTGGTATTTCTGTCCTGCACTCAAAAGTGGATCAGACTTCTGTGTCAGTGCTCTCTGATGCATTCTGGACTCTGATTGTGTTACTGGTGCCAGTCAGAGCCTCCTGTGTGCTGCTGTTCTTCAACTGGTGTGTAGCAAAAGGCAATAAACAAATTGAAATCTCTCTGTTCATCATATTAAATTAGAGACTCTGAGAGCTTCTGAGTATTGTCCAGCTCCTACTTGCGTGTTGCTGTTTCCATTCATTAGAGAGTTTCATGTACAGCCAAACTTGGACTTGAACAGCATGACTGTTGGGAGAAAGTTGCAGTAGAAGGGACTGGGTGTCTTTTTCTCTGGACTGGATAATTTCAAGTCCACCTGAAAGACCTCGCTGATTCCCCTAGAAAGATCCAGCATAAGGCGGGAAGCCTTAAACTGAGCCTGTAGTGACATCCAGATCAGCAGGTAGCAAAATAAACTAACTGCAAGGGTATGGAGGCTGTGGCTGGGATGATATATCGTAAGCTGTCGCTCTTAGCCTGTGCTTTTTTTTGCCTCCATGGCTGCCTGGCATGGCAAGGGTGCCCAGACATGTACAAGTACTTGTACCCCACTCAGGGACTGGTGTGACCAGGGTAGAGTTGGCTCATTTGGGCAGACTCACATTGCTGGTTCCTGGTGCTGGTTCCATGCCAGCTGTGAGCAGTTTCTGTCCTCAGAAGCCAGGACAGGACCTTTCTAAGGCCTTTCTAGGGTGCCACTTTTTCTTATTTTAAAAAGCCCGACAAGCCCAGCTCAAAAGAAGGCTGAGCACGAAAAGAGACCTCATTGTTTTGCAGGTGGCAGGTTTGTGCCTTATATAATGGAGGATTTTCTAATCAGCCTGCCCCTGAGCTAAGCCTTGTCATGCAATTCAGAGAAGCTGGACCTAAAACCAGGGAAAGAAGGGATAAAGTACGTGTCTGGGAGGCTTGGTCATCTTGTTATTGCCTGATAACAGAGGGTTACCTCAAAGATTTGTCATCTTGTCAAGCAGCTCAGTCTGGAGAAACAAGCTGCTTCCAAGTAGTTGCTCCTTTTGTCTTTATTACCCTCTAAAACCAGAGGACTTGGGGCTTGCGATCTCTTGGTGATAAGACCGACAGCTTTCCAAGCACAAGTGCCCACTGGACTTCCCCTGCCTTCTCCGCATTCCCCAATAGGTCAGTGGCATGCTCCGAATATCCCAAGTGGATTCTCTTATGTCATGTTTATCGGGGTTGCCCTGGGCTGCTAATATGTTTTGGATTGTTTGTGCCGCACATGACATACGGGCAGGTTTTCATTTTGGTGGAAGGTGATCCCGGGGAAGGGAAATGTATTATGCTGGCAGGCCAGCAGCAACGATGGCCCAAAGGCAAAGTCACTGCAGTCGGGGATTATTTAATTATTATGGTTGGCCAATATTCTGGCCAATCCCCTCACAAAAGGTTTCTGGGTAAGTAAAGCTGTATGTGGTAGCAGGTGACTGCTCCAACAGCCGTCAACCGCTCAGCACCTTAACCTCCAGCCTGGCACAGAGTTCCCAGGAACCTGGAGATGGGTTTGCCTACCCCTGCTACTCACCTAAAATTGCAAATCCTGCAAAAATCAGAGCTAGTGAGTACATCAGAGTTGCTCTCCCCTCTGCTTTTATAGTGGGGTGTAAGCTGTGTGATGAGTGTTCGGCACAGCACCCTTTGAAGAGCTCCAGATGGAGTTTGTCCCAGGCACGTTCCAGGTTCTCCTGTAGCTCAGTGCTCCCTCCTCCTCCTGGCGTGCCCTCTTTGTCTGGTTCATTGTGCTGCTCCTTAGCTGCAGCCAGACCTAATCTATCTGCCTTTCCTGCTTTGCTTCAAACACTTCTGCCTCGTGTTGGAGCTTTGAATGAAAAAGAGAGAAGCGCCTGCCTGAAATGAAAGAAGAGAGCAGATGAGATGAGCACAGACAGGAGGAACATGTTTTTGAAAGGGAATAGGTGGGAGGAGGAGAAACACAGTAGGCTTTTAATAAGTAGTTTAGTTTTATTCTTGTGCTGTGTTTGTTTCGTGTTTCTGAACTCAGATTGAAGGGATTACAGGCTGTGCAGATCTTATGTTCAGAGCCCACTCACATGATCAAACTCTGCATTTCACAGAGTCACAGCAGACAGTTCTCTTTCTTTGCATGCTAGGAAAACTCTAGCTGTGGTTGGTTTTTAGTGCCCTCTTGCAGACCCACGCTGCAGATGGGTACCGCACAAAACTCCTGGCTTCAAGAAAAGTGGGAGCGTTCCACTCTCCAGCTCTGTCTGCCATGTTTCACTCCCTACTACAAAGAAGCAGCTTTCTTCTTCCTCTTACAATTTCCTTTGAAGATCAGCCATGAAAAATTGATTGATTGACATTATTGCTAATCACAGCTCTCCATATTGCTCAAGGAGGAGTTTTAGTGGTGTAAGAACTGACCTGTCAGGGGAACTAAGCCACAAAGTGGCCCTCAACCATTAAGCTTCTGTTAGGAAAGATCTGTAGGTGTTGTGTCTCATGTGATGTGAAACACCGTTAACACCTTTGAGTTTCCTAATGCAGCCTTTTGACTCAAAAATCTGCTCTTAAAGTCATTTGCATCCACCAATAAAAAAATGTTTTTAAGAGTAAAATCAGCTACTGGTTTAATTAGAATTTCCAGAGAGTGTCTATCTTGGAAAAAAAGAGAGGAAAAAGCTGCTCATTAGATTTATCAGTTCTTTGCAAAGTTCAGGTCCATGCATGGACCCTCCAGGGCTGGTGTTCAGGCTGTGAGGTTGCTTCTGAGAAGTGGGGCTGTGATGTTGTCAGGCACTGGAACAGGCTGTCTGGGGAGGGGGTTGAATTGCCTTCCCTGGACATCCTTAATGGCCGTCTAGATCTGGAGCTTAGGGAGAGGGTTTAGTGGTGAACTTGGGACAGTTGGGGTAATGGTTGGACTCTGTAAGTTTGAAGGTTTTTTTCCAACATAAATGATTCTGTGTGGAGGGTGGGTGGAGGCTTGGCCACAGCAGTGATCCTAAGAGGACAGCCCTGCAGGACTGACCGCTTCTAGGCATGGAAATAGTGACAGGAGGAGCCTACAACATCTTGACTACAGAGTTGGATGTTGGATGTGGAAGAGTTGTGCCTGCTCAGAGTCAGCCTCCTTGTGGTCTGGACCATGTTCTCATACCTAACAAATGTTACTTGTTGGGTCTTTTTGAAGAGAACCAGCACTGACATTTTTGCATGGCCCATGCCACCTCAGTTGCTAAGCTGCTGGCCTTTAAGTCCAAGCCTTGCAGCTGAGTGCTTTTTGTGGCTGCTGAACAAGTGCAGGTGTGGGAAGAGACGTGTCCCGGAACTCAGCACAATGTCATGCTTCTTGGTAGAGGGATTTCAGGAAATGACTGTCAGGTACATGCTAGGATTACCTAGTAATGTCTCCATGGAAAGGGCAGGACTGCGTGCTGAAGTTACAGGCATTTAGTTTGGTGTTAGGTTGCACCCCTGGCATGGGAAGGAAGAGCCTATTCAGCTTGGGGCTTGTGCACAGTGGTTGGAAGAAGAATCATAGAACGGCCAGGGTTGGAAGGGACCTTAAAGATCAGCTAGTTCCAACGCCTCTGCAGAGGCAGGGACATCTTCACTAGATCAGGTTGCTCAGAGCCCCAGCCAACCTGCCCTTCAACACTGCCAGGGATAGGGCAGCCACAACTTCCTTGGGCAACCTGTTCCAGCATCTCAGCACCCTCACAGCAAAGAATTTGTTCCTCATGGCCATCCTCAGTCTCCCCTCTTCAAGGCTGGAACCCTTTCCCCTTGTCCTCTCACTACCCACCCATGTCAAAAGCCCTCCTCCAGCTTTCTTGTAGCCCCCTTCAGGTATTGGAAAAGCTGCTTGAAGGTCACCTGGGAGCCTCCTTTTCTCCAGGCTGAACAACCCTGACTTGCTTAGCATGTCCTCATAAGGGAGGTGCTCCAGTTATGTGATCATATGAGTTACTCTCCTCTGGATGTGTTCTAGGAGCTCTCTGTCCTTCTGATACTGGAGACTCCAGAATTGGACAGAGTACTCCAAGTAGGGTCCAGGATCACCTTCTGTTGAGATATTTGTGAAGAAACCTGAAATAATATTTACATTTCTTCTCTATAGGGTTAACCTACAAAACCCCTCAGCATGTACATTATACCCAAACTTCTGTAAGCAGCTTGTTTCTGTTGTGCACTGAAGGTTTTTGTTCTGGTAATACTGCACAAATATTTATGGATTGGACTCTTACATTACTATTTAGATGTTGTTGATAAAATGTCGTACTTGCATGGCCATTATTTAATTTTCTGGCTTTTTAAGAGTAAAGGTTTGATTGATTAGGAGGCGTCAAATGTCAATATTTAGGCATGTATTTAAAAAACTAAAAACTTATGTTTCTACCTAGCAGCATGTCTTTTTAAGGTGGCTTTTCCCATAGCAAAAAATCTGATGCAATCAGGAACCGTCACTTTATTTTTCAGCTTTTTGTCATTCAAATTTGTTAGAGGGACAGCAAGACTGATAATTTTAGGCACCTATAAAACATCTTGCTTGGTAGAAGAAATACCTGTAGAGGAAAAGACTTCTGAGTGAGTTTATTCCATCTAAGGCAACAGCAAATTCCTCTGAAGTTACCTGGAAATGACACTTACATTAGTTCCATCACTCATGGAGATTCTGTTTAGTGAATGAGCAGAACCCAATGTGGAGACACAGATGATTGAAATATGTATTTTTTACATATGTTTTCCTTTTGGTTTCTTGTTATAACCTCATGTAAACTATGTAAGTAACATTTTATAATTTTCACTGGCCACTGCTGACAAGTAGAATGTTCCAAACATCTGTCAGTTGACCTACAGAGGAAGTATTCTTCTGAAGTACAGTAGATCAGTGCAGGGTGTATGTGCATGCAAGCAATATCTGATATAGTTTTGCTTTTTTATTTATAGCAATGGCTTGACCTTTCATTCCTGTTAAGCTCTTGATCTCTTTGGTACATTCTGTTGATGGGATTTTTGGAACAGGAGATGGGTTGCAATGCACTGTGCTGTCAAAAGATACAGGTCTGAGGCTGAATGCAATATAGAATGAGAAATGAAATCACAGAACATTAGGGATTGGAAGGAACCTCTAAAAATCATCCAGTTCAATACCCACACCACAACAGGATCACCTAGATCAAGTTGCACAGTAACGTGTCCAGACAGGTTTTAAATGTCTCCAGAGAAGGAGACTCCACAACCAACTTGGGCAGCCCCTTCCAGTGCTCTGTCACCCTCACTGTGAGGAAGTTTCTTCTCAGATTGATGTGGAGCATCCTCTGTTCCCACTTAAATTTGTTTCCCCTTGTCCTGTTATTGGATGCCACTGAGCAGAGCCTGGCTCCATCGACCTGACATCCACCCTTTCCATATTTATCAACATTAATGGGGTCACCCCTGTCTCCTTTTTTCCAAGCTCAAGAGACTCAGCTCCCTGAGCCTTTCCTCATCAGGACGATGTTCTACCCCCCTCATCATCTTTGTGGCTCCAGGTTGGACTCTCTCCAGGAGTTCTGTGTCCTGCTTGAACTGAGTGGCCCAGAACTGGACACAATATTCCAGATGTGGTCTCACCAGAGCAGAGTAGAGGGGGAGGAAAACCTCTATCTACTAACCACTGTCCTTCTAATCCACCCTAGGATGCTGTTGGCCATCTTAGCCACAAGGGCCCATTGCTGGCTCATAGTCATGTGTTGTAGATGAAGAGACATTACACCATGAAGCAAGAGGCAAGTAGTTTTCTGCACAAATGGTGAGATTTAACTTAAAAAAAGTTTCATTTGCTGCTCAAGAGCAGAACAGTTGGAAGTCATCAATTAAACTTTTTTTTCCTTCAAAACTAAATGTCAGGTTTGATCTATGGTTTTGCAATAGAGGATTATGAAGCGTGCTCTTGGATTGCATAGTTGTCTTGTTTTAGGGAAACTAAATGTGCAAATACAGGGTTACAAGTCTGTGTTCCAGCTCTTGCCTCTCCCTGCATGATTAGTTATTCATGAGTTTTTCTGGAAGTTGCCTAAATATGGAACTGACAGTTTTTTCTCTTCCCAATATGTTATACTTAAACGTAAAGACAAAATAATGACTCAAGGTTTGTCTGACTTTCTTAATTTACTGCTCTTGTTACTATAACAAGCATGTGGGTTTTATTTTTGTAACTAACACTCTTAAAACTTATTTGCCATACGGTGTCCGCAGTCAAAAATTAGATAAAGACTGAATGGCAGCTGGCAGATGTCAAAGAGCTTCTGGTTATGCTATTCATAGTGCCATATTCTCTGTAGATGATGTTCTAAAAACCCCCTCTATATTCTAAAAGTGTTCAAGTTTAGTAATAGTAAACAAGTGTGATAACATTTTGTTCTTTATTCAAGTTATACCAACATCAGACTTGGAACTTGCTGTTCTTTTTCTCTCTTTCTCCTAGTCACTTTCATGCTCATGTCCAGTATTGTCTTCCTCACCCAACATCAGCAATAACGTACCATTTCACTCGCATACTCTTCCTCACCCACTGCAATTACTCTTGGAGCAAAAATGCAGAAAGTGGTTGTGAAAGGAAATGGGATTACTCCAGTGCAGTCTGAGAGATGGCATTGGTGCAAAGACCAAAATTAAAGACACCATAGTGTGTGCTGCTATGAAAAAGGAGTCTGACAAATAGGAGGAGGAGAAACAACGCTGTGCTTAGGATCTGCTAACTGCAGATGTGATCTGTAAATTTTTGTCGTGTTCAGCAGGGAAAAACAAAAAAATCGTAGAGACTGTAGAAAAGTGAAGCATCTAGCTAAAGGGAAATCAGAGAGCAGCTGAATGCTATGTGGTGCTGTGCAGTCTGTTTAAAGTCATTGTATTGGACTGAGAAGTGAAACGTGTGCTGCCATTGAAAAGGCTTCAATTAGCTGACCTTGAGCTACTCTGGATGGCACAGTGTATTACTGTCAGTTTTGTCTAGCTGAGAAGGTGTTAGTGCTCTGCACCCTCAGTTCACTCTGTGTACTTTTATTTCCATTCTGTGGAAATCAAGCTATGAATGTGTGGAGTGTCCTGGGTTTCCCCCGGTATGGAACTGGTAAGTAGACATCGCTTGAGCTACTTCTGAGAACTACAAAGTACTCTTCTGTCTCCCCAGGGTTTGATGCGATATCAGAACACCAAAAAATACAAGCTGATGTTGAAACTTCAGGAGCAGAGAAGTTATTAGAAATAAAAAGGTATAATGCAAAGGGAGCAAAACAGATCAGAGATGCTGTCAAGTTAAATCACAGAATCACAGAACATTAGGGATTGGAAGAGACCTTGAAAGTTCAATACCCACACCTCAGCAAGATCACCTAGATCAAGTGGCACAGTAACATGTCCAGGCATGTTTGAAACCTCTCCAGAGGAGACTCCACAATCACCCTGTTCAGACCCTTCCAGTGCTCTGTTACCCTCACTGTGAAGACGTTTCTTCTCAGATTGATGTGGAACCTTCTATGTTTCAGCTTATACTTGTTGCCCCTTGTCCCATCATTGGATGCCATTGAGCAGAGTCTGGCTCCATCCTCCTGACACCTACCCTTTCGATATTTATAAACATTAATGAGGTCACCCCTCAGCCTCTTTTTTCCAAGCTCAAGAGACCCAGCTCCCTCAGCCTGTCCTCATTATGAAGATGTTCCACTCCCCTCATCATCTTTGTGACTCTAGGCTGGACTCTCTCCAGGAGTTCTGTGTCCTCCTTGAACTAAGTGGCTCAGAACTGAACACAGTGTTCCAGATGTGGTTTTACCAGAGCAGAGTAGAGGGGGAGGAGACCCTCTCTTGGTCTATTAACCACCATCCTTTTAATCCATGCTGTTGGCCATCTTGGCCACTGGGGCCCATTCCTGGCTCATGATCATCCTGCTGTCCACCAGGACGCTCAGGTCCCTTTCTCCTATGCTGCTCTCCAACAGGTCAGTACCCAACCTATACTGGTACCTGGAGTTGTTCTTGCCCAGATGCCAGACTCTACACTGCACTTAGTATGCTGCCCCTCAATCAGCATCTCCTCGCCCTACTGTCCAGCCTGTCCAGGTCCTGCTGAATGGCAGCACAGCCTGCTGGGGTGTCAGCCACTCCGCCCAGTTTTGTGTCATCAGCAAACTTGCTGACAGTGCACGCTAATCCCTCATCCAACTCATACTGAATAGATTGAATAGTACTTGTTCCCAGTGTCGATCCCTGGGGGACTCCACTAGATACAGGCCTGTGGCTATACTCTGTCCCATTGAGCACTACTATCCTGCAGCCAGTTCACAGTCTGCCTCACTAACCGATCATCCACATCACACTTACTCTATAGACTTTTCTTATTTAGGTCAGCATTTAAAAGGAAAGCCCAAAAGAGACAAGTCAACTTGCTAAAGGCCTACAGCCTAATAATAATCATTGTTCATGTATGTCAGGGAGCAGAAAGCTTATCAGACTGTTGGAGCCAGTAGATGATGAAGACATGAAAGGAGCAGTTGTGGAAAATACTCCCCGCCATGTGAAAGCAACTTGGCTCTTCGTCCTAGTTCTCTGTACAGAGAGGATGTAGGAACTCACCATGCTGAAGTGTGATGTGGTTTTTGCTTTGGGGTTTTGTTTGTGTTTTAACCATAGTGTAAATCTCACACTGAAGCTTTTTAACAGAAGCTGCTAACTCTGAAGTAACTGAACTCTAAAAGGAAGTGGTGTTTGTCTAGTTGTTGGTTTATTTTGAGGGAGTACTTTGTGGTCATTATAGTAACTTCAGGATATCTGAACTCTGCACTGAGCACAGTTCAGAAGCTGTAGCAGAGACTGATGTTTTCTGCACAAATTATCCATCTACTAGATGTATTGGGAAAGAGTTGCAACAGCTTTTCCTGAGATGAGTTTTGTTCAGTCTGCTGGAGGTTTTTAGAACATCACATGCCTTGTAATATGATTGAAATGGTACAACTGTGTTTTCAGAATGCGTAACAGAGGTTCTTTAAAGAAATTCAGCTCTCCTGCAATAAGAAGCAAAGTTATTCTGATTATTAGTGGTTGCTTAATAATTAAAAAAGTGCAGGAAGAAATTGGCAGACTTCTCTGTAGAAGCACTTAATGAAAGAATCATGTAAGGGTCTGCTCTGCAAACTGTCATGGTTAATGTAAGGGAATACGAACCATCTTCTGTGCTACTACTGTTTCTCATATTGCAAGTAGTAGGAGGCATAAATGAAATGATGAGTTAGTAGTTTTAATTACACATATCATTGCAATGGCTTTGAACTTAACCTTGTACTCGGATCAAATTTGTACTTTTAGTCTCTATAGTAGTAGTGATCAAGTAATTTTAATCAAGTAATTTTTCACAGTAGGTGTGGAAAGACTTTGCTTGCTGTTTTGAGCATCAAGGTAGTGTGTCCTTTTCACAGTTCCACATAATTTTTTAAAAATTAAAAAATTTTTAAATTTTTTGTATTTCCCCAAATATTAAAAAACCCCATCAAATGGCAAGTATTTAGGGCTTCTGGTTTCTTTCTGAGATCCTTTGAGAGTGCAGAACTCTTTGTTAGTCTGTTAAATAGGTTTGACATTAATTGCCACTAAACTGAGAATTTTCCATTGTTCTTAATGATTCCAAACACTCCATGGTCTTACTGGTGGTCCTAGTGAAGAAGCTGACTGCACACAGTTCAATGTGAATCAAAGTGAAGACATTTTATTGTGCTACAAACCTGGCTTATATATGACTTTTTATCTATACATGCGATCACACAAGTTATGATTGGTAGCACTATTTTGTCCATGAGGCAATCATGTCCTTTAGTCAACTTTCTGATTGGCTCTCCTTCAGGTCCGACTATTCCCCTCGTATCAGGATCTGAATTCCTTGCTTCCCCATTATGTCTTTCAATATCTCTCAGCCCAGTTGGCAAGGAGACAGAGTTTCCCCTCTCCTGCACCCAGGTGTCCCATCCTTGTCTCTTCTGACTTTCTCAGTTATCTTGTGTCTATAGCACCCAGTTGTTCACCAACTGGCATCATTCCTTAGCTATGATGTCTTAGGCCTGGAGCAGCATCTATAACAAATGTAGCTTTCGCAGACCTGTTCATGCTGCAACAGTCCTAGTTTTAAATTCAGGGTTATTAATTGGACGTTAGGAAAGAATTTTCTTACAGATTGAGAACAATTTGATTTGTTTTATCTTTAGTTGTGAATGTCAGTCACTTTCCTAGGATTGCCTGAATCAGTGAACATGCTTCTATGTAAGAGTAGGCTGCCTACTTGGTGCCAGTCAAAGACAGGAACAGAATGTAGGGGCTTGGGATGAATTGAATGGTGAGTGTCACTAAGCTTCTTTCTAGGAACCTTGTAAAAGAATCTCCCAATAAACACCTGCTTGTGTCCCCAAACTGGAATTAATATGAATGCAAAACATCACACTCTTTCTTCAGTCTTATTTACATAAAATGACTCTTTGTGCTTAATTGTCTGTTTTGCCTGATTATTTTAGATCACAAATCTTAATCTAACTGCTACTGCAGTGAATCAGAGAATCACAGACTATACTGGGTTGGAAGGGACCTTGAAAGGTCATCTATTCCAACCCCCCTACAAGAAGCAGGAACTTCACTCACCAGACCAGGTTGCCCAGAGCCTCATAAACCCTGACCCAAGGGATGAGTCCTCCACCACCTCTATGAGCAGCCTGTTCCATGGATCCACCACCCTCAGATTAAAGAGCTTTTTCATCAGAAAGAATCATCAGTGCCCTGGGATGGGGCCGTGCTGCAAAGGCTTTCGGGGATCATCTTGCCCAACCTTTCTTGTCAAAAGCATTGCCTAGACAATTCGGCCCAGTAGCTCCTGTGCAGTAAGTCCTGTGTAGAATCAGGAAACCCTATCACTATATAATTAGTTTTAAAGATGCTTAAGTACTGTTAGAATTATATTTACATTTGAAAAATGTTTAAATCTTCTAAATTTAGCAGTGGAAGGGTTTTGGGAAGACTCGGTATGTGCAGGTATTTAACATGTTCTTGTGAATGTTTCCATGAACTTCAGTTAAACTGGTTGGTGCTTTCAATGTATGACTATGTAAATCTTCCCAGGGTTGCACATTATGTGATGAGGCACCAAGGGAATGCTGTGAGCAGAGCACAAATGAACTGCACGTGTTTATCTGTGTAATTGTCAGTGGTCAGAGCAGGCAAATGGTCTGTCTGCACTGCAGGAGCTACAGAACTAATGGCTAGTATCTTTGCACCTTAAAAACTAATTAAATGTTAGATTCTGATTAGTACAGACATGCAGCTTCTGAATTCAGTGCAAATACAGATGTGTAACTTATACTAAGATTTTAGTGATGTTTTAAAGTCTGAAAATATTTCAGCAGTGAAGTATTTTGAGAAACTTGGAAACTCTTTAGTCTTTTTATGTAGTATCCTAGCTTCTCTATTTTTCTCTGTGTTACTCTGCTGTCTTACGCTGTAATACTTGTCTCTGATTGGTATTGATAGCATTTATATTTAGTAACCTTTACAAATTAGAAGTAACAGTCATATATGGGTCACAAGTCAGGAGTAGCAAGCAAAAAGCATGCCTGGCTTCAGTGCAGCTAGAGAAATTGAACCTGGGAACTATGTTCCATAATGAATATGAAATCCTTTTCAATAAAGGTAGGAAAAACCAGTGCAGTCAGCGTGAGCATGGAGTGTGACCACAGTGGATGCAAAAGTATTGCCCGCATCTCCCACATAATCTTTTGCCATTTAGAGATGAAGGCAGAATCTGTGCCATAACTAGCCAAGCTGTGAAATGCTGATAAGGCACTTGACTCAGTTGGATCTGGTGAAAGAGCTGTATTGTAGGCTGGTTTTGTACACAGTGTGTGTTCAGTACTCTCACACCCATTAAAGTTTTCATGTGGTCTGAAATACTTGTTAATAAATAATAACCTGGACTACTGTGTTTGTTTTAGCTGGGTGTTTCAGCACTCTGGGGTAGACCTTGGCTCATGCAGTCCATCTGCAGCATCATTCTTTCATAGATTGTGTAGGAAAACTCAACTCTTAACCAGAACAGGGTTGCATAGCATGTTGGCCATCTGTAAACACTGGCTTCTTGCCTTTTGCTACAGACTTCACTTCAGTTTTGGCAAGAAAGTATAAGAGTTCAGTTTTATTTTCATCAAGTAGTAGAAATTGTTGCCAGTTCAGTAATAGACGGATAGAAGGCTTGGCATTATTCTTGATGCCCATTCTCCTGCTTCCAATCTCAGCCTTGAGATTTTGGCAATATAAGCTGCTCATCCTGTATATAAACATAATTCTACTACAGATCGATCCCTAGACATGGGGAAAAAAAATCTTAGGGTAGACATCAATTATTCAGTGGGCAACAGGTTTAACTATTTTCAAAGCAAACATTTACAAACCCTCCAGTGTCTTCCACTTAAATATTGCTCTCCAGGATCCCATTGATACCTATTACTTGTTGAGGCATGGTTTTACTTTCCAGAGATAAGAGTTGGTCTGGTTCTTACTCTGTAATAAAGGTCACTATTATAAATTTGGCAGAATATGGGTGTTTTTATGATAGGGAGTTTACATTTTTCAAGAAGAGTTTTAGTGTGCAAGAGCTTGAACAAATTGAGTTTATTTTACATTTATAGTCTAAACAGGTTCTGGTTTATTTTGCAGGTTTTTTGATACCAGTGTGAGTTAGTGCTGCCATGGAGATCTTTTAATCACAGAATTATTGAGGCTAGAAAAGACCTCAAAGGTCATCCAGCCCAGCCCATGACCTAACACCACCACATCAGCCAGACCAGGGCACCAGTCTGTCCTTCAAAACCTCCAGGGATGGCGACTCTACCACCTCCGTGGGCAGTCCCTTTTAGTCTCTAATCACTCTTTTCATGAGGAAGGGCTTCCTAACATCCAACCTAACCCTTCGGTGGCATCTTCAGGCCCTGCCCTCTTGTTCTGGGTGCTGGTTGCCTGGGAGAAAAGCCTGACCCTCACCTGCCTACAACCTCCCTTCAGGTAGTTGTAGAGATGGAGAAGGTCCACTCTGATTCTCCTCCAGGCTAATATACTGAGTGGGTTCAGAGCGTGTACAGTATGAGAATCAGCTGAGCTTTCTTGACCTCAATATATTCATATTTCATGAAAGACAATTTGGACATAGAAAATTCCTTGTGGTGCTTTTTGTTTGCCTTGTTTTAAGGTCTGTTTTCTACAAGTGAGGAAGTGTGTTGGTTTTTAAAAAAACCTCAACCCATTGTTGTGCTCTATTTCTGCTGAGAATTTGGCCTGAGGTATCAGAAGATGGTTTTGAGGTGTGTGCACGTGTGAAATCGAAGACCATTTCTCTTACAGTGCTGAGCATACCTTTGCCTTGGTCTAAATTTCTGCAGTAAGTTTTTGGAAAGTAGCTTGATAAGTATGCTGACATCATGCAATGCTTTTGTATTTAACATGAAATGCTAGCAAAACAGTCTAGAAGTTACAAGAAACAAAGATGTAATGCTGTTTTTAAGCATTTCACAGAGGTTAGGGATTGGAAGGGACCTCGAAAGATTATCCAGTCCAATCCCCCTGCCACAGCAGAATTCCCTGGATCAAATCACACCAGAACATGTCCAGGCAGGTTTTAAATGTCTCCAGAGAAGGAGACTCCACAACACCCCTGGGCAGCCCCATCAGTGGTCTGTCACCTTCACTGTGAAGAAGTTACTTCTCAGATTGATATGGAACCTTCTAATCCACCCCAGGATGCTGTTCGCTGATCCTTTAGCTTTCTTACAGTCACTGAAGGTAGAGCTGCATGTTGCTTTCAGTACGTTTTCAGGGCATGGAGCACGTCTGTTACTCCAGGAATGTCATAACACTGAACTGTTTGCTCAGACCACTTGACTGTTGTCCCTCTGACCAGTTGACAGAATGATCACCAGTGATTTGACTGTAAGCAAATTCTTCTGTATAGCATAATTACGGTTGATTGCTATAAATTATGGAAAAGCCATCTAAATGTACTGAGTGTCTCTTCTGGGTTGTTAATGAAGTTAGTGGGGTTTTTTTGCTACAATGTGGCTTTGCATGCTCAAAAGTTATTTGAAGGTCAACGATTATGGAAGGGTCTCAGTAGAATTTTCTTATGCTGTAGCACAAAATACTTGCGCTTCTTACACATCTCAGACTTGAGTGTCTAATGAATTACAGAATCACAAAAATATTGAGGCTAGAAAAGACCTCCAAGATCAAGCCCAGCCCAGGACCTAACATCACCACAGTCAGCCAGACCAGGGCACTACGTGCCACATCCATCCAGGGATGGAGACTCCACTGCTACCCTGGGCAGTCCATTCCAGGATCTGATCACACTTTCCATGAGGAAGGGCTTCCTAACATCCAACCTAACCCTCCCATGATGCAGCTTCAGGCCCTGCCTTCTCATCTTGGTGCTAGTTGCCTGGGAGAAGAGCCCAACCTTCACCTGACTACAACCTCCCTTCAGGTAGTTGTAGAGAGGGGGCAGGCCCTCCCTGAGTCTGCTCTTCTCCAGGCTAAACACCCCAAGCTTATTCAGCCTCTCCTCATCAGACTTTCCCTCCATTGCCTTCCCCAGCCTCACTGCTCCTCTGGACCCACTCCAGTCCTTTAATCTCTTTCTTGAAAAATGAGAGGCCCAGAACTGCCCCCAGTACTTGAGGGGAGGCCTCCCCAGTGCCCAGTACAGGGGGAGAATTACATCCCTAGTGCTGCTGGTCACACTAATCCTGATCCAAGCCAGGATGTCATTGGCCTTCTGTGCCACCTGGGTATCCTGCTGGCACCTGTTTAGCTGATTGCCAACCAGTACTGCCAGGTCCCTCTCTGCCAGGCTGCTCTCTAGCCACTCACCCCACAGTCTGTAGCTCCAGGGGGTTATTGTGGCAGAAGTGTAGGACCCTGCACTTGGCCCTGTTAAATCTCATCCTGTTGTACTCTGCCCATTGACCAGCCTTTCCTGGTCTCTCTGCAGCATCTGTTTTCCCTCCAGCAGATTGACACTTCCCTCCAACTTGATGTCATCCTTGAATTTACTAAGGTACTCTGAAGTACCATCATAATGACTCTTGATGAGAGAAATGTTACTAAATGTTTTTTGGCTTAAAAAAAAGAGAAAATACCTTTTCAGTCTCCTGAGCACAAGTCTTGGTAACATATTAACTTAGGATGTCTGAGTTCCTTAGCAATGGGTGCTATTTAAAGTAACTTATATATCAGTATACTTTTGAAGAGATGAGAATCTTCCCTGCCTTGAAAAATGAGTTGTCTTTGTCTCTAGATTTTATAGAATAATTAGCCATCATATTGATCACAGGAATTGTTTGTAAGGAACCTCTGGAGGTCTTACGATGAATCTAAACAGTTCAGCCACATTTTTGTTGCCGTTGCACCACCACATTTGTGATTTCATTGTGGATAGTTGTAACTGTTAGGTCATTACGGGTTGTAACTGTTCAATAGCAGCTGCTTCTGTGCCAGACAGAGTAAGCTTCATTCCCCGAGTCTGCCACCCCTGACCATCTTTATGGTGTCTACTGGACCCTCTCTAGTTTTTCAACTTTGTTGTTAAGCCAGAGGAACCAAAATTGAACACACTGTTCCAGTGCAGTCACGAGTGCTCAGCAGAAAAGAACAACAACCTGCACCCTTCTAATTTTGCCCAGTCCTCAAGTTTTGGAAGGTGTCTTGATTGAATGCCTGACATCAGTTTAGCTACTCTTTCTAACTAAAGGCCCTCCATGAATTTCCTAGACTGTAGGCTGGCACATGATTCAGGTGGCTGATTTTAACAAATAAATAATAGATGAAATTAAACCATCTGGCCCCCAGTACTGACCTCTTTGCTCTTCTGCTCTTTACAAGCTGCTAAGTGAATGCTAAGTCATTAATTGTTACTGTTTAGGTCCAGGCGGTCTCACTAACCTTCAATCTACCAAACAATTAATTCTTCCAGCCCTGCTTCTCAGCTTCCAAACAGTGCTGGTGCCAAAATCCTTCCTGAGATCTGGTTACATTACATCCCTATCTTTCCTCTTAACTACCTAAGCTCTCAAGTCTTTAGAGTAGCCAATCGGGTTGGTCAAGTGTAATTTGTCCTTGATAGAATCATGGTGGCTCTTTGTAGTTGCTTTCTTGTCTGTCATGTGTTTGGAAATGGACTCTAAGAAGACATACTCCATGGCCTTCTCTGCTACTTTCTAGTTCATTTTGTCTGGCCTGTTACACAAGTCTTTTCTCTTAGACTTTCTTAGGGATTAGTGTTTTCTAATCTTTAGGACCCCTCTAACACCCTCAGTTGTTAAAGATTTGACAGGTAATAGCAATCTCACAATTGCATTGGCTAACCTTAGCTCCCTTGGGTGAATGCCAACTAACCCCAAAGGTTTGCTGGTCCCATACTGTTGGTTCCCCAACTCGCTCACAAACCCTGTTGGTACGTGCAGTTATCTGTGCTCAAGTTTTGCCAGTATGGAACAGGACAAAAGAGGCAATGAGTGTTTCAGCCATTTCTGTCTCATCTTTCACTGGATTGTCTTTAGCCACTCACTAAAAGACTGTTGTTTTCCTGGATTTCCTTTTCCACAAACAATCCCTGTAGAATCTTCTGTTGTCATCATTTATGTTCAGCAGAAGTCTTCCTGACTCCGTGCCTGATTCTTGTCATCAAGTGATGCTTTTCCACTCTTGTCATCTTCTAGAGAGCATCCTATCCCGAACTATATGGACAAGCAGGTTTCAAATGGATGTGAAGAGCAGAGGAAAGAACGTTTTCAGCATGTGCTTCACTAACAGAACTACTAGTAACATACTAGCAGCAGAGAGTTTTTATTTCACTTGTCTGTAATAAACAAGATGTGACAAAGTAAGATGTGGGGTTTGGAAAGCATGATTTGAGCAGATTTTTACACTCAAAATTCACATTTTTAGTCAGTCATGGGGGTTATTTTACCTCTGCTAACTAGGAGAAATCTGAACTTACTGTTTGAGCTGCATAGTATTAGTAATCATTAGACTTTTAAAAAGGTATTTGAGTAAAATAAATTAAAATGAAGGTTTCTGTTTAAGTGACAATGTATTAATGCCCATTAATCAAACCTAAATATTAATTGTTTGACTGTTGGAATCTATTTCAGGATCAATGGCTTCAGTAGTCAGTTTTTCTGAGAATGGAAATGTGGGGGGTTGGATTAGATGACTTCTTCAGATCCCTTCCGACCCCTAGTGATCTGTGTGTTTGTGATGGGAACAGCTTGAACTCTCCCTTTACACCACTATTATCTGCTCTTTAAAAAACTTGGAACACTTGCTATTGAATTGTCCTTCTACTGCAAAACAGTCATCAACTAGATCTTTGTTTTCTAAAGTGGACTTTGTGTTCCTGTTATGAAGGTTGCTTACTACCTTTTCTTGCCTAAAGCATGCACAGAACAAACACACTTTGGATGTTTGGACCAAATTGAAGCTCTTCTATTTGTTTTATGCTGAATGCAAGCAACAGACAGGAAGTCTTGGAGGACTCAGTGGGGTGTTGTTTTTTTTTTTCAGCTAGATAAGATCTGTCCAGCCAGAAATTGGACCGTGTCCCTGGAAGCTATGGCATGTACACGGCTAGAATATGTAGTACATGGGAGAAAATTAAGAATACTAAAAATGCACTGTATTTCAAAAAGCAATGCTAACAACGCAACTCCTTTGATCTTCCCAGCACTGAGGTTATTTAAACCTAGCTTTTCAGTCATCACGAGTAGTAGTAGTCCTTTTTTTTTTAAACATAAAATTTATGTTGAGTTTTGCCTCCCTCAGTGTGCTTTACTGCTGAAATCCCATTGGAGATACCTGCAGATCTTTTTGTGTGAGAATAATATAGAATTGAATAGTTCTTTCGTGTATATGAGAAGCAGCCATACATGTAGCCCTCAAGGGACAGGCTTTGAGAGAGTTTTAACTTCTATTTTGCTAAGTGAAAGACAATTATTTTGAGAGAATGTTAGTCTGCTGTAATGAAGTTCCTAAATCAGCTGTAAAATGAGTTTGTTATACCGAGTAGCTACTTAATGACACTTGACAAAAATGTCCTTTAAAAACTGGAATGTTTGGTGGTGGTGCAACTGGATTTTTTTCACAATTTCCCTTCAACTCCCTTAAGAGAAATGGTAGTTAGGTGGGGGTCGGAATCTTCTCCCAGGCAACTAGAGAAGGGATGAGAGAGCAGGGCCTGAAGCTACCAGGGGAGGGTTAAGTTGGATGTTAGAAAGCCCTTCCTCATGGAAGGGGTGGTCAGACACTGAAAGGGACTGCCCAGGGAGGTGGTGGAGTCCCCATCCCTGGAGGAGTTTAAGAACAGACTGTCTGTGGCACTTAGTGCCCTGGTCTGGTCACTGTGGTGATGTTAGGTCTTAATCTTGGGCTGGACTTGATAATCTTAGAGATCTTTTCCAGTCTCAATGATTCTGTGATTTCCTACTGCTAAAGTCTTTTAATGGCATAGATCATCTGCAGTTACAGATGCACTTACCTTTGTGATATAAATTTTAAAGGAGGATTTCCTCATGTATCAAATAACTTTATTTGATTTTTATGTGTTTCTACCATCTTTATTTTTTGTATGTGCTGCCTCTCTCTTTTGCTCTGTTCTTGTACTTAAAACATTGGCGGTTCCCAGACTTGCCCTCTGTGGCAGACGATCTAGTCTCCCTTAGCTCTGTTAATCTATTTCCAATGTTAAAAATCACGTAGCCAGTCCAGATATTTTGCTTTTCGATTCACTGTAATCACTGGCAAGGGCAGAAATGGATTTTTGATCTATGAAGCATTATTTCGTAAGTTATTTTGAGGTAGGAGCAGAGATAGGAATGGGTGTTGGATACCAGGATCTCTAGGGAGATATTGAGAATCCAGAGTAGCCTTTGCTCAGTTCTCTGGCTTACTCAGAATGGCTTGAGAAAAAACACAACAGTTTTTACAGATGCTGCTTTCTACTGCATAATAGTATTCTGGAAATCTTTACAAGTGAAACTTCCTATTCCAGGAAGCTGCCCACTGTAACATCCTAACTAACATGGACAAAGCCCTAATTACAGGTAGTAAATTAGGCTTCACAACCTGCAAGCTATTCCAGGGCTTGTGTGAGTAATTATTTAGTGGCAGTGCTACTAGAAATCACACAAGAGGGATGTGAACCAGGCTCCGTGAATGTTAGTAGAGATGAGTATTTCTGCTCTGAATTTTCAAGCATACGTGACATGTCTTGTACAGAATATCCCGTGGGTCACTGAGTAATGTTTTAGTAATAAACCATACTTCCAACATCCCACAGTGGGTAAAGCCAGTTTGAGAACTCCGTATTTTCCGTTTTATTTAATTATAAGGATTATGGACTATCAATTTTGTCCTGTATTCTTTATTTCTTTCAAATGTGTGTTTCTTACTTGCAGTTGGAAAAGGATTTGTGTGGAAAGATTAACATGAAACAATGACATAAGAAATGTGTTTTCCTTCTGTAGCAATTGCAGTTCTCCCTCCCCATTATTGGATGTTTGTCCAGTTTTGGGCACCACAGTATCAGAAGACATTGAGGTGCTGGAGTGAAGCCAGAGAAGGGCAGTGAGGCTGGGGAGCGGGCTGGAAAACAGGCTTTATGAAGAGCAGCTAAGGAAAGTGGGATTATTTAGTCTAGAGAAGTGGAGGCTGAGAGGAGACCTTATTGCTCTCACAGCTGCCTCAAACGAGGTTGTAGGGTCTGGTGCTGGTCTCTTTGTAGATTTTGAAGATCTGTTATCTTCCCTCTGGGAATGCTTAACACATTCACACCTTAATTTCGCAAAGTAAGTGCCAAGAAAATAGTAAATAAAAGAGAGAAGGAAGAAGCAAATGGTAAATAAAATGGCTAAAAAATTACCTATAGATCAATAAGACCAAATCTAAGAGTAGTACTGAAATTATTAAGGAAATTCAATTACACACTTGGAAGTTGATTTTAGCTATCTGAGTTTGTTAAAGCAGTCTAACTGCACAATGCTCTGTCTCCCTCTGAAGTCTGAAATCAAGACAAGTCTCCTGAGAATTCTTTTCATTTTAAAACCTCCACCATAGAATAATGTTCACTAATTCATTAGTGACTGTGAGTCCTGAGAACATTTTGGTGTGTAACAAGCTTAAAATGTTGGCCAAATTTTGCTTGTCTGTATTAAAACCACACTTGCCATCTTCTCCCTTTTTCCTTGAAAAAATGCCCTAAAGTGGCAGATCTGCTGCCCACCAAAGGTTAAATCAAAATCAGATTGTGGTATGATTTACTGGAGAGCACTTCTGTGGAGGGATGTTCTTGTGGACAAGTTCTCCATGGAACAAGTTCTCCATTAGCCTCTTGTTGCCAAGAAGGCTAATGGAATCCTGGGATAGATCAGGAACAGTGTGTCCAGATCAAGGGAAGTTTTCCTCTCTCTCTACTCTGCCCTAGTAAGGCCACATCTAGAATATTGTGTCCAGTTCTGGGCTCCCTGATTCAAGAGGACAGAGATCTGATTGAGAGAGTTCAATGGAGGGCCAGGAGGATGATTAGGAGACTGGAGCACCTTCCTTATGAGGAGAGATTGAGACACCTGAAACTTCTCAGCTTGGAGAAGAGAAGGTTACAAGGGGACTTAATCACTGTCTATAAATCCATGAGGGCTGACTGTCAAGAAGACAGTGACAATCTCTTTCCACTTGCACTCTGTGACAAGACAAGGGGCAATGGGTGTTAAGTTAGAGCACAGAAGTTCCATCTCAAGATGAGAAAAAAACTTCTTTACTGTAAGAGCTCCAGAGCAGTGGAACAGGCTGCCCAGGGAGGTTGTGAAGTGTCCTTCTCTGGAGACTTTCAAGACCCAATGCATTACTGTGTGACCTGTCTTAGGTTCTATGATCCTGCTTGAGCAGGGAGTTGAACTCGATCTCTGGAGGTCTCTTCCAACCCCTAATGATCTGTATATCTTAGCAAAAGGGGGCAAAAATTAATATTAACAGTTGTGTTTGATGCAAGAGTAGGTAGTTACTGAATGTGCTTGTCTGTAAGCTCTGGGTACTTGGTGATTGTTTCTAGAAAATGTGATCCACATCAGTAAACATGCTGGATCTGAGGGCTTTTACTTGGAGACAAGCAATTTTCAAGCAGAACAGAAACAGGCTATAATAAGTAAATTACAAATTAATTGGTTTTTTGCGACATGATTGCTGCCAGAAACTTGTCTTCAACAGTTTTTGCACAGAACACTTTAAATACTTTTTATTTTTATCTTGATGCTTGAGAATGTCTGCCAAAGAGAGATACCGCTGCCCACTTGTGTTTCTCTGCACATCCCCTGGAAACTTTCGGATATTATTTCCCAACTAGTCTTTTAAATCTGTTTTTAAGATGTGCCCTTTTTGGTTTGACGTTCTAGAAACTGTTTATTTTGCTAGTTGTGCATGTTCCCTTCCCACCTTTCCTCATGGCCTGATGTTGTGAGTAGAAGTAATGTGTTTGTATTCTTCACAGCTTCTCTTCATCTCCCCAAATCTGGTGGATTTTTTCCATCTCTTGCCTGGCTCAAAGGAAAGACTGAAGAAAAAGCATTTCATGGCTTTTTTTTTTTTTTTTTAGAATGTGTTTAGTTTCCATCACTGCTTTGTTTTCCTGAACCTCTCCTGATGCCCTGAACTAGACGTCTCTCTGTTTGGCAGTGCTTGGTTTGTAAGAATGAGGGAAGTTAAACCTTTGGTCCTGAGTGCTACCAGAAGTACTCAGCTAATAGCTGGGCACCGTTTTATTTCTCTTCTGTGGCTGTAATTGGTGTTCTTTGACTGACAGGGGTTTTTTTGAGTAGATTGTATCGAGGAAATTATATTAATTCCCTACCCCTTAAACAGTTCAGGTTTGGCATTGAAGGAGATTACAGGTCAGTTTTATAACAGTAAACACACTAGATAAGAAATAATTTCTTCTTTCTTAGAAAAGCCTCTGGATACCCATCTCTACCCAGCTTTAATACATAGAACTGTTCTAAGCAAGGAGTACATACATTGGCATCAGCTAAGTAAGTATTTTACATTGCTGAGGTGTTTAATGCTGGCATGCATTCTCCTTGCTGATGTATGTAACTTGGAACAGGTCTTGAGGAACATATAGGATAATATTTTATTTCACATTTTTTGCAGTTTTGAAGTAGGTTAAGGGGGAAAGAAGATTACCACAAAAAAGATTTGGGTTTGTTTTGTTTTGCTTTTGCCTCATTTTATCGCAGCATGACAGCAATACAACCTTGCTTTATGTGTTACACAGGCAGATCCTTAGGTATCCAGGTACTGCAATGAAAGAGCTTGCAAGGTAAATGTGATCTGTTGTGCTGTTAGAGAAGCTGTGTGGTTGCCATTGACAGGGTATTTAGTGACTGAAGGGAGGTTGTAATCAGATGGGGGTCATGCTTTTCTCCTACGCAGCTAGCACCAAGTTGAGAGGGCAGGGCCTGAAGCTGCCAGAGGAGGGTTAAGTTGGATGTTAGGAAGCCCTTTCTCATGGAAATGGTGGTGAGACCCAGGAATGGACTGCCTAGGGTAATGGTGAAGCCCCTGGACGTGTTGAAGGACAGACTGACTGTGGCCCTTAGTGTTGTGGTCTGTCCAGTGTGCTGATGTTAGGTGCTGGGCTGGGCTTGATGAGCTCAGAGGTCTTTTCCAGCCTCAATAATTCTGTGATTACTGTCATGTAATTTTGATGTAATTTTCAATTATAAGATCAAATTGTTTTCTGCAAATATATTTCATTTTTTTTAATTTATCCTAATTAACATAGAAGCAAACATAGCAGTTGAATGCTTGTGAAGCTGTTTGGAAATTGTTAGCTTGAAATTGTGGTAATTCTCATCCATAAGTAAGCCTTTAATATATAGTGACTACTTTAACTGATACACAGATCATTAGAGGTTGAAAGGGACCTCCAGGGGTCCTGGAGTCCAACCCTAGGAGATTTCCACAGAAGATTCTGGGGGTTTAGTTCACGCCCTTTTGTATTAAGTTATATGAATGTATACGAATACTGCTGTAAGTGGTAAGTGAACAGCTTCAAGAACCAGAGAACAGCTAGGATGGCCCTATGAAGGGCACTTCATGATAGCACTCTCTTGTAGTTCCTGTTTGTGCATGTGTTTCTGCACTGTGGCTGCAATTTTTATTAGTGATAAATGTCTGCAAGCGTTGGAAAAAATGTAGAGGTCTCATTGTGTGCGTGTGGAAAGTCTACATGGTGCATCGTGCCCTGTTCTGGACCCCTCAGTTCAAGAGTGACGCAGAACTACTTGAGAGAGTCCAGCACAGAGCCACAGTGATGATGAAGGGAATGGAACATCTCCCTGATGAGGAAAGGCTAAGAGAGCTGGGGCTTGTCCGCTCAGATGCGGGGATTGGACTGGATGATCTCTCAAGGTCCCTTCCATTCCCTGACATTGTGATACTGTGATTTTTTTTTTTTTTTGTATATGTGTAAAATATATGTATACATGTATACACACACACACAAGTTTTCAGTGGTTAATTGATACTGCTGCTAGCTGTCATTTAAAACTCAATACAACAGACTTTGTGTTAAACCAAACAAGTTCAGAAATTTCTGTTGTGTTTTTTGATCAGTGTACTCTCCACTGTAAACCTGTCCATCTGTCCTTGAGACTGCCTTACTAGTTTTAATAAAATTCTTGCCTTTATTTTAAGACCGTTGAAAAAATCTTTTAGTAGTAGTGCTGGTTTGCAGGCTGTGTATATTTAGAAAGAGTATTCTTTAATTAGAGTCTTCTTGTCTGATTCATGGGTGATACAGGATACCAGCGAGTTTTTCCCATCACAACCGTTTCCATGGCGATGCATAGTGACAATACTCAGCAAATGAAATGTGAACTTCATGGTGAGTGTAGAGGGAGAACACTCACTATGACATCCTGTTGATTGACATGATTAAAGGGAAACAGAAATCATGAATCTTGATGACATTGTATTAAAACATTTGAATGATTGCCTGACTTCTCACACTGTCATGTTCCATTCTGTTTGCATCCTTGCTGGTATGACTAAGCCTGACCTTCACTACCCTGTACTAATAATTGTCATGTGTTTGGTTATCTCCTGTGAAGCAAATTGATAATGTCATTAATTGACAGAGAGGAGGTAGGGGTCGAGGCAGGAAAACTAGTGGGGGAATGAATTTCAAGTCTTTTGGTGCTTTGTTTGAGGATAGTAGAGGATAAGTATTAAGACTTCCAAAGTCAAGGGCAGCCAGCACCTTTTCTTCATGTTTATTCCAGTTATGAATTCTAGGCTTTCTTTCAGGCTTTATTTGGATGCCAAAGGCATCCTGGAGTGGATTAGAAGGGGGGTGGTTAGTAGATCGAGAGAGGTTCTCCTCCCCCTCTACTCTGCTCCTGAGACCACATCTGGAATATTGTGTACAGTTCTGGTTCCCACGCTTCCATAAGGACACAGAACTACTTGAGAGAGTCCAGTGCAGAGCCACAAAGATGATGAAGGGAGTGGAGCATCTTCCTGATGAGGAAAGGCTGAGGGAGCTGGGTCTCTTGAGCTAGGAAGAAAGGAGACTGAGGGGTGACCTCATTGATGTTTATAAATATGGAAAGAGCGGGTGTCAGGAGGATGGAGTCAGGCTCTGCTCAGTGTCATCCAATGATAGGACAAGGGGCAATGAACGTGAGCTGGAAGGTAGGAGGTTCCACATCAATCCGAGAAGAAACCTCTTCATGGTGAGGGTGACAGAGCACTGGAAGGGGCTGCCCAAGGGGGCTGTGGAGTCTCCTTCTCTGGAGACGTTTAAATCTCCTGTGCGACTTGATCTAGGTGATCCTGCTGTGGCAGGGAGATTGGACTGGATGATCTTCTGAAGTCCTTTCCAATCCCTAACAATCTGTAATTCTGTAATGGGCAATTTCTAAAAGCTGAAGCTAGTCCACATTGCTCAGAATACTAGAATTCGTGGTTTCTAAATATCATGCTTCTATTTTCACTTGCTGTTCAAGATCTTTCAAGTCTGTAGTTATTTTTGCATGCTGGACTGTACAGCTGGGCCATTTCACCAATCTATAGGTAAATACTCATAACTATTTTTAGGGGGGGAAATTTTTTAGAAGGTTGTACTTATATCCCCTTTTTTTTTTTTCTGGAGGAAGAGTTTAGCAGAGATGGGATGTAAAACAGATACGGAGAATTTATATTTCCACAACTATGGGATTGGTGTTCCCCGATGATTGTGAGTCGCAGATAGGTGGAATCTGGTAGCACATTTCTTAGGAAGTCTTGGAATGTCTACAGTTTAGAGGGACAAACTATTCTTTCAGACTACCTGCTCTATGGATACCGCACTCATCAGCTCTCATGCTGCTTTCACATTGCTTGCTTTTGTAGGTCTTGTGATTCAGTTCCTGTTATTTTTTGCCATGGGATGTTGCAGCTGTGAATGTTTTATATGACTTGAGACACCATCAGACAAGTTCATGGAACTAAAATTCCTGAATGCTGTTAGCTGCCACTTCTTGCTCAATAAGTCTTGAAGCCACAAGGTTGGGAAATCTGGGAGAGTGTTCTTGGAAATGTTAGGATGTGGTTGGGTAACTTGCTGAGGTATTTTGTGAGGACTGATGCAGTCATGCCAAGATACCTGTTTCACCCTACCAGCCAGGGAAAACTGTACATCTGTTACTCCTTCAAAACCACAGACACAGGTTTCACAATATGTAGAATAGTCAGGACAACAGGTTTGGCTTGTCCTGGCTGAGGCTGTGGTGTTCAAGTGCAGAGCCCGCTGCGTATATTGCCAGACTATATAATTCACACATCTGGTTATAACTCTTCCAGTTTCTCTGACTCATTATCTCGCTTCCTTGTACCTCCCATTCCCTAACCCAACCTCTTCCAAGCCAACAACTCACCTCTAATTGCTTTCTCCTTACTGGTTTTGTTATATGGATACACAAATACGGGTTTCTGATAGCGTTGCCAGGGGAAGTTCAGGTCTACCTGGTATTGCTGATGGTATTAGCCAGCAGCTGCTGGCTTGGCAAGCTGCTGCTCCACAGAAGCATGCCAGTACTGCCTCTCAGGTAGCTGTGAAGCCTGGCTGCTTCTCATGTAACCAGCTGTGAAATCCAGCTGTTCCTTATGGTGCAGGCTGTGATTCCTGTCACTTCTCACATTGTTATTAGTTGCATCCAGCAGTTTCTTGTGTCCTGTTCAGCTTGAGCTCAGGCCTGGGTGTAGTTGGTAGGCTGGTCATGTTCCTGGTGCCCTGCCCTTTAGCATGGTCTATGTGGCTTCACTGTTCACGCATTCATAGACCTTGGAGGGTTTGAGTTGCTATGGAATCACACAGAAACAGGCAGGCCTTTGCTCTGACCACTGCAGCTATTCTGAATAATGAAGCCATGCTGTGATAGAAGCCAGAGGCTATGGCTACATGACCACTTGAATTCAGTACCCTTCAGGGTTGTTGCCTTTTTCTCCTCTCACAAGTCTTCCAGTCTGTGTACCCACAGCAGGTGCTCTGCTGAGCTCCCTGCGGGCACACAGGCTCTTTTTTAGCTGCCTTGCAGCTCTCCTTCCCTGCTGAGACAGTCCTGCAGAGCTTTCCAAGCCCAATTGCTCTTCGAGAAGCTGGAATCAAGCCAGAGTGCAGCAATCAAGACATGGTAAACCTACGACCTTCTCCTCAGTTATGCAATATTTAACCAAAGTATAGAACACAGAAAGCTGCAGCAAATTCTGACTAAAGAAAAGAATTTTAAACTTGGGTGGTGTTGCAAATGTTAGGGACTGAGTAGTAGTACAAATTATTTTAGTATTTGCATTGCACCCTGTAACTCAGCATTTTGTTTAGAATGCTGGGCTGTCAGTAAATGTGCTTTCAAATACACTCCTCTCTGCTTTTATGGATTTTGTAGGGAACAGAGCAGGAAAGCAGACAGACCTTTCATTCGTGTGTAGCAACAGTAATATCGTAGAATCATGGAATGGACAGAGTTGGAAGGGACCTTAAAGATCATCTAGTTCCAACCCCCCTGCACAGGCAGGGACGCTTTCACTAGAGCAGGTTACTCAAGGGCCCATCCAACCTGGCCTTTAACACTGCCATGGATGGGGCAGCCACACCTTCCTTGGGCAAACTGGTCCAGCTTCTCAGCACCCTCACAGCAAACAATTTGTTCCTCACGTCCAACCTCAATCTCTCCTCTTTAAGTCTGGAACCCTTTCCCCTTGTCCTCTTGCTATGCACCTGTGTAAAAAGCCCTACCCCAGCTTTCTTATAAGTCACTTATGTATGAAACTTCATCAAAGATTTTATGTCTTGAAGAATGCATAATGCAGTTGTTTATTTCAAGAAGGCTGAAGAGTAGGCCAACTCAAATATTTAGGAAGGAATAATCATAGCAGAAATATGAACCGACTTACTCCTAGTGCTGTGAGCTTTCAAAAAGAAGAAAAATCTGAATCTTTCTTTGGCTTTATCAATTGCCTCCCATGCCCTAGAGCAACAAACAATACACGAGCCCTACAGCGAAATGTTATGTCAGGATTTAGAAAGCAAGGCCAGTGATTTGCAGAATTATTCAGTTTAACAGGTAAGGGTTTGTTTGAAATGCAAATTGTGCATCATACGGCACTCACTGGAGGACTACAGCTGTTTTGATCATGTACAAGGTACATCAGAGTTTTTCTGGGCTTTCTAGCATGCTGCAGGTCACTGGAATCAGCAGATCAAGATATTATCACAAGGAGATGAGAGCAGAAATAGAATTTTCCCAAAAATGAAATCCTAACTAGTAATTTTATTATGGGGGACAAATGAGTGGTTTACAACAAACAAATCTTGGTGTTGTGCTTTCGTATTTGTTTTAATGTGTTGAAAAAAGTTACTGCAGATAGAGTAAAAAAAGAAGTCCTCTTGAAGACAAAAAGGAAATCCCTGTGAGTATGGGCTTTAGTGTTTTGTTTCTTTTACTAATGAAAACTTTGACATTTGGATCAATATTATATTAAAAGTTGTAGCAGCTCTGGAATCTGTTGAGTGCTGCTTTTAGTTAGTGACGTTGAGGAGGGAAGTGACTAGACATCAAAGGGATTTTTTGTTTGCTTGCTTGTTTTTGTTATCAGCGCCTGCAGAAAGCTTTTTGTAGTGTTTCTGTAGTGCTAATAAATTGTGTTTGTGGTAGAGAGACAAATGACATGTTAGTCCTGTGAATTACGAATTCTGAGTAACGAGTTTACGGGCATCAGTGGTAGGTTACTAACGTTTCATGAAAAGAATAATAATGAAATCCTGCTATTCTGCATATTATGTCAACAGAGTTTATGCCTTATTAATTTTTATGATCTCTGTTGTAATGCTCTCTTCCATTAATAATAGCTTATTAAAAGAGAAGAGCTAATTGTATTCTCATTTGTTTTGACTCTTCTCATGCCTAGATGGAATTTGCTGATCGTGGAGAGATGCTGTGTTTGTATGTTTTTATTTATTAGTGAAGTAGTGTGATTTCAAGTCCTTAAGTGCCCCATCTGGGCTGTTGTGCAACTGAAGTGGGTCTTGGTGTGCTAGGTTACAAGGAAAAGATAACCTCAGAAATGTGTCACTGGGAATCCAGCAACCTATGGTCTGTTTGCATCCTTGCGTGCTGCAGGAGACGAGAGAATGCCCACAGCATTGGAGTTATTGCAGCAAGCAGTTGCATGGTGATGAGTGACTGCTGGTGTGGCTCAGAGAAATACTTCAGCTTGTCACTTGGCTGCTGAGACACCATAAATGTTTTAAACATCTCAGGGAAACCCTGTGATAATTGTTTCAGTCCAGGAAGTGGTTGCAAGTTGCCAAACTTGAGAGGAAGTCAGAAAGACAAATCCCATCCCCTCAAAGACACTGACTATGATTTTGTTTTCAACCCTTTGCTTTTGATATGGTTTATCCCTCAGATGTGAGTTTGTCTATTTCCATTTCTTCGTTATAGGTTTTTTCCTAAGAAAATGAAGACTTAGAGGTGGAGAGCTCTTGCTGTTGTTTTGTTGTTCTCATTTCAAGCAGAAAATTGAGAAAGTTATGTCTAAGATTGGTTGACTTATGGGGCTGCCATTGGAATTCAGATTGCTTTTCATCAGATCCTTTGGAGTGACAAATGCTGAAAATATCAGCTTGTACATTTGTCTGTTTCTAAAAACGATTTAGTACAGCTAGATTACAAGTCACCACCCAAGTTGGTTGCGTGTGTTTCTAGTAGCCATCGCGGAATTATTGAGTCTGAAAAAGACCTCTGAGATCATCCAGTGCAGCCCTTGACCTAAAATCACCACAATCGCCTAGACCAGGGCATTAAGGGCCACATCCAGTCCGTCCTGAAACACCTCTAGTGATGGGGACTCCAACACATCCCTGGGCAGTCCATTTCAGTGTCTGATCACCCTTTCTGTGAGGAAGGGCTTCTTAATAGGCAACCTAACCCTCATCTGGCAGCTTCAAGCCCTGCCCTCTCATCCTATTGCTAGTTGCCTGGGAGAAGAGCCTAACCCCCACCAGATCTACAACCTCCCTTCAGGCAGTTGTAGAGAGGGAGCAGGTGTCCCCCTAGTCTTCTCCTCTCCAGGCTAAGCACTCCCAGCTCCCTCAGCCTCAGAGGGAACTCTAGTCCCTTCGTCAGCCTCGTTGCTTCTCTGCACCTGCCTCAGTGCTTTAATCTCTTTCTTGAGGTATTTCTCTGTTGCATATCTTAGCTGTAACTGGTTAGATTTCCTTGCAGTAGCTGTCATGGTGAGCGGCTGCCTCTCACAAACATTGATGTTCTTCAGTTTGGGGCCAGCAGACATTTGTTGTGCAACTCAGTAGCTAAGAATCACAGCTGTGTCATGAGCAAAGAAGTTCCATCTCACATCTGTTGAAATGATTTGGGTGTGTATTTTTTTTCTGTTCTTACACCCTGTTGGGATTGAAGTGTTAGCCATTGTCACAAAGTAAACAGTCTGTTTAGCTTCTGTACCGGGAAGTTTGCTAACTAGTCATCTTGCTGTTTTTGAAGAAGAAATCTTCAAAATTTCCCTGCAGGGAAAGGAATCTCTGGTCACAGAATCATAGGTTGGAAAAGACCCCTGGCATCATTGAGTCCAAACATCAACCCTACCTTACAAGTTCCCCCTAAACCAGATCCCTCAACACCTCATTGGAATGATCTCTAAACACATCCAGGGATGGTGACTCAACCACATCCCTGGGAAGCCCATTCCAGTGCCTGACCACCCTTTCTATGAAAAAGTTCTGCCTAATATCTAGTCTAAGCCTACCCTGTTGTAACTTGAACCCATTCCCTCTTGTTCTATCAGTAATTGCTTGTGAGAAGAGACCAGCACCAGCCTCTCCACAATGTGCTTTCAGGTAGTTATAAAGTGATGAGGTCTCCTCTCAGCCTCCTCTTCTTCAAACTAAAGAGCCCCAGCTCTTTCAGTCTTTCCTCATAAGATT
>JAOXOE010030834.1:0-12598 GCA_028565055.1 Phoeniculus purpureus
GAGTCTCCTTCTCTGGAGATGTTTAAAACCTGCCTGGACATGTTCCTGTGTGACTGGATCTAGGTGATCCTGCTGTGGCAGGGGGGTTGGACTAGATGATCTCTTGAGGTCCCTTTCAATATCTAATGTTCTGTGATTGTGTGTGTGCTGCAGGCCATGACACCAGTTCTTGAGTGTGTTCTTCCCACAGAAAGCTCTATTACAATTCCTTTTTGAAGGGTTCTGGTCAGAGAAAGCCAGGCAGGGAGGGGACAGTACAAACAAATGGGTGTAGTGTAAAGATCCCTATGTTCTTCTGTTCAATGAACCTCAATGGTCGTATGTGTTGGACTATGATTTTTTTTTTTTTTTTGTGGCGAAAGAGTTGCTGTACTTGAGTTTGATCGTGAGTATTCCATCACTTAATGATATCTTTGTAACCTACAATTCAGAATGAAAAAACCAAATTATTTTGATAACCCTTCCAAGCGGCTGTTTAGTTTCCACATATTGGACGTGAATAAACAACTAACAACTTTCTTGCCAAGACCCATCAGGTTTGTCAACCCTCAGCTGACAGTTCTACCATCTGCCCAACCTCTCTTGGCAGAAGTTGGAGCTTTTGTATGAAGAATGCTTCGACCAAATCAAAACTGCAGTTACTTGACATCTGTCAGTCTTGGTGAGCAGAGTGAGCGTGACAGCATTGATTTGCTTTTTTCAATTGTAAAACAAAAATCCACAACATCTTCCTCCTTGTAGAATCATTCAGGTTGGAAAAGACCCTTGGGATCATTGAGTCCAACTATCAACCCTACTCTATAAGTTCACCCTTAAACCAGGTGCCCCAACACTACATCTAAACATCTTTTAAACACATCCAGGGATGGGGACTCAACCACCACCCTGGGCAGCCCATTCCAGTGCCTGACCATTCTCCCCGTGAAGAATTTCTTCCTGCAGAAGCTGACTCCATACCTCTCCTTAAATAAGTGAAGAAGAGCACTGGGGTTCAGCTCTCTGAACATGTGAACATCAGAGCCAGTACAGAGCAAAACCAATCTTGGCGAAAAAGAAAAGCCTTGATGAGTGGGCAACGCTGACAAGTGATGTGGGTTTATGTTGGGTTTACTGGTCTGTTCATTCAGGAGAAAAATACAGTTGAAATGTCTTTGTGGTATGTTGGCTTTGTGGGGATTTTATCTTGAGACAGAAGACCGAGGCATGATTTCAAAAACTTGGTTTAGAAGTTTTCGATGAAGTGTTCTTTTATTTTTTTAGCAAGTGGGAGGAAAAAGGAACTTGAAGTGAAATGAAACACCTTCTCAAACAAACAGTTTGTACTCCAGCTGAAATGAAATCCTTTCATCACATCCTCGTGTGGCACTGGGACTTAAGTCCTCTCTAAATGAACAGCAAACAGTAGTAAATTACTCCTTTCTGTGTTCAGTTTGAAATAGTTTATTACTCCCTTGTTTATGACAAAGAGTAAACAGTCGCTGTAGATTTTCCATTTAGTGTGTTTGAGATGTAGTTCTGATCGCGGCACTCAAAAAACACAAGAGTTGAACTGTGCAGTTAGGGGGTTTGATGGTGCTGAAGCCAGTGCTGCTTTTCAATGGGCAGCTCTTACTACAGCAGTATCTGAAGGTTACAGAAAAGTTGGAGCTGCAGTGGTCATTTGTATTGTAGATAATTTGCTTAGTGGACTTTTATTTTTGAGATGATTTCTGGAGTTTTAATGGTTTGTTTTCTACATAAGTGCAACCTTTGATTGCAAACTTAAGGAATAGCATGTGATTTACTCACTGTCTTCATCTGGTGTTAGTCAGAGCCATTGTAGGGCAAGGGGCAGTGGGTGTGAGCTGGAACAGAGGAGGTTCCACATCAATATGAGAAGGAACTTCTTCCCAGTGAGGGTGGCAGAGCACTGGCATGGACTGCCCAAGGGGGTTGTGGAGTCTCCTTCTCTGGAGACATTTACAACCTACCCGGACATCTTCCTCTGTGACTTGGTCTAGGTGATCCTGCGGTGGCAGGGGGATTGGACTGGATGATCTTCCAAGGTCCCTTCCAATCCCTAATGTACTGTGGTTTGGTGTAATTTTTAGTGTCAACCTTTTACAACAGGTCTGGACTGTGTGTGCAGTCCTCTGTGTCTGTCTTGTGCAGAAGAGGAAAGCAGAAGGAAGTGCCTGAGACACACAAGTTCATAGTTGAATTCCTAAGTGTCTTTTCTTTGTGGCTTGACTTTCTTTGCTGTTTTTTGCTAGTCAAACTAAGTAACTGTCTAACCTTTTAACCTGTTTACCTTTTTAACTGTTTACCTAAGTAACCTGAGAGAAGCAGTTCTCTTACCTCTTCTACACAAGTGTCTCTCCTGTTCTTATCTGTTGGAGTTTTTTTCAGATCAACCTTCATTCCTTCCATGGTTGATTTTCTCTTTTGCTGTCCATGATAATGCACAGCATTTCTTCAAAGTGCAGGTAGCTGTAACTTCATACCAGCCCTCTCTTGAAGCACCTTGTGGTAAAGACTGCATTGGAGAAGACAGTTGAAAAGCAGCACCACAATGGCATCTAATGACAGGACAGTGGAAGAGCAGGTTAGTCAGTAAAGGGCAGTATGGTTTCATAGAGAGTGAACCTTTTCAGGGGAGCATGCCCTCTGCACCTGGCTCACTCAAGAAGCTTCAGTTCCCCTTTCGCAGTCCTGATTTGGTCCTGCTCTGGCTGTTCGGTGACTGACAGCCTGCTGCCATCAGCACCTGAGCAGTAGGTTGTTGAACTAGCATGAACCTGCTCTGGCAGGGGGATTGGACTAGATAATCTTTTGAGGTCCCTTTCAATCCCTAATGTTCTGTGATTCTGTGAAAGAGTAGGGTTTAGGTTTCTGAGCTTGGTTAGTGACTTTGTGCAAACTGGTTTATTTCCCACTCTGCCTCCATACTGGTGGTGTTCTGTACCTCGAACTCTGGCCTTTATTTTTAGAGAGGCCATAAAGTCTGATGTGCATGATGGATGACGGGGAAGGATTTCTTCCTGCTTGAACTTTAGTGCCCACATGAGTAAAACATCATTGGAATGCCCCAAAGGAACAGATTTAGAACTTGATTTTTGTGGAAAATGGAAAGGAGTCTTCAGTGACTGCATGGGAGCTGGTGATGTGACAACATTAGGAGAGGTCAGAATCAAAGAATCATAGAATCATTCAGATTGGAAAAGACCCCTGAGATCATCGAGTCTGACCAAGAACCCTACTCTACCAAGGTCACCACTACACCAGATCTCTAAACCATCTTTAAACACCTCCAGGGATGGCAACTCAACCACCTCCCTGGGCAGCCTCTCCTAAGGCCTGACTACAGTTTGTTAAGAAAACAGGAGTATCTGTCTATTATCACATCAGCAGCCTACTAGTTACGTCCTTGGGCAGATTTCATAAAGCTGAAGAAATTTATGAGCAACACGTTGGGAAACTGTTGTGGTTGGGGTGGACCTGTGACACAGAGTCAAGACCAAATTGCAAGCAGACAAAGAAGATACCTTATTAACACAGCTAGCTCCTTTTTATACCCTTTATGCACACAGGTGTCCTTATTTTATTGGTACCACACACATATATAAACAAGCGGCCACTGGCGTTTCAGCTTCATACGCCCCTTGCTCATCTCTTACCAAGTTTCTCCCAGCATGGTCAGTTGTTTACATTCTTCAGATATCTCTGACTTCTTGTTCTCATGGATACACTTTAATCTGTCCAAGGTTAAACTCTTCTGCTTCAGTCAAAGGGTCTACGGACCTGCCGTAGCCCCCCACCCAGGAACCCAGCTAAGACAGCTTTGGCTAAAAGCCTACTCTGGGGCATAGGTAAGACATTGGAAGCAATTAAGAGACGTGCGGCCTGTGGATGTTTAGACTTTGTTCTGGGAGATGCTTGCATTTTCCCAATGAGAAACAAGATTCTGCATGGGTTTGCCTCGTGGCACTTGCTGGAGCCAGCTGACCAGGGTGGCATTTTCTTCAGACCTGGAGGGTTGCTCACAAGTTGTTGGAAACTGGAGAAACACAAGTGTTACAGTGAGATAGAGTGTCAAGAAAAGGAACTGTCTTGAGTTATGAGAGAGTGTCTTGAGATTATGAAAATGGGGAAGCTATCAGTAGTGACAGCTCTGAAGAGAGAGTCTTCCCAACAGTATGATTTGGATTATTAACCTCTCAAATATTAGTTCGTCTGCTGATTGGTTGATATTTTGTCTAAAGCCTTCTATCAAGTAGTTGGGAACTGATCTGTTAGAGAGCAGCATTGGACAAAGGGACCTGGGGGTCCTGGTGGACAGCAGGATGACCATGAGCCAGCAATGTGCCCTTGTGACCAAGAAGGTCAATGGCATCCTGAGGTGGATCAGAAGGGGGGTGGTTAGCAGATCCCTGATGAACACCTTCCTGATGAGGGAAGGCTGAGGAAGCTTGGTCTCCTGAGCTTGGAAAAAAGGAGACTGAGGGGTGACCTTGTTAATGTTCATAAATATGTGAAGGACAGATGTCGGGAGGATGGAGCCAGGCTCTGGTCAGTGTCATCCAATGATAGAACAAGGGGAAATGAGTGCAAACTAGAACATAAGAGGTTCCAATAAATATGAGACGGAACTTCCTCATGGTGAGAGTGACAGAGCCCTGGAAGGAGATGCCCAGCGGTGTTGTGGAGTCTCCTTCTCTGGAGATATTTAAAACCCACCTGGACATGTTCCTGTGCGACTTGATCTAGGTGATCCTGCTGTGGCAGGGGGATTGGACTAGATGATCTTCCGAGGCCCCTTCCAGTCCCTAATGTCCTGTGTGTGATTAATACATCCCTCTTGTTTTTTTCAGGTGGAAGCTGCTGTCAAAGCTGCCAAAGATGCCTTCCCAGTCTGGTCTTCAAAGAGTCCTTTGGAAAGATCTCAGATCCTGAACAAATTGGCAGACCTGATCGAACATGAGCTAGAAGCATTTGCACAAGCAGAGTCAAAAGATCAAGGTAAAAATTGTAACTATTGATCTCACATGTAGAACATCTCACTGAGTTCTGAAATGGAGGATACATTACAGATGTTGAGTGGGGTGTGACATACTGGTGCAAACTGGAGTTAATGTGTGTGAACTTTGCAGGATCTTCTCATTTTGGATTCCTGGAGCATGATTGCTTTTCAGAATTGCTGACTTCAGTTGTTGGCTAAAAAGAACAACTTGGTGTGGCCCTAGAGAACAAGGTTTAGTGGGCACGGTGGAGTGGGGTTGGTGGTTGGACTGAATGATCTTGTAGGTCTCTTCCAACCTCAATGATTCTATGACATCTGCAATGTAGTGCTGAAGTGGACCTGTTGGCGCTGACTATGATTACATTGCGCCAGGGGTTACTAAGGCATAGGACAAAAGCCATTTCTGAAAACCATCCTGTTAAGAGCAGAGTTTGAAGCTTGGTTCACAGTGGGTTCAGGTGAGCTGTTTTCTCAGTAACAAATCAAGTGTGCTTGGATTTTTTTCAGGCAAAACGATTACTTTTGCTAGAACAGTGGACATCCCTCGGGCCGTGTTCAACTTCAGATTCTTTGCGTCCTCAATCCTTCACCACACAACAGAATGCACCGAGATGGCATCACTGGGCTGTGTGCATTACACCTCCAGGACACCTGTGGGAGTCGGTATGTAGTTCTGGAAACACTAAGTCACAGAATCACAGAACATTAGAGATTGGGAGGGACCTCAAAAGATCATCCAGTCCAATCCCCCCAGCAGAGCGTTCGGTGGTGGCTCAACAAAGAAAGAGGGTTTTTTAAATGCAATTGTGGCCTGTGGATCACATGCTATATACAATGAAACTGCTAAAGCATAGAATCGTGGAAACATTAAGGTTGGAAGACACATCTAGTCCAACTGTCACCCTAACCCCACCCTGCGCCCTAAATCCTGTTCTCTAGGGCCACGTCTATTCATTTTTTTGAACGCCTCCAGGGATTGTGACTCCACCACCTCCCTGGCAGCCTGTTCCAACCCCTGACCACTCTGTCAGGGAAGAAATATCTCCTGATGTCCAGTCTAAACCTCTCCTGGTACAAATTGTGGCTGTTTCCTCTTGCTCTATCGCTGTAACTTGGGAGAAGAGACCAACCCCTACCTCTCTACAACCTGTGTTCGGGTAGCTGTAAAGACTGATAAGCTCTCCCCTCAACTTCCTCATAGGAAAATTAATGTAAAATCAGTTACACTACTTCATAACAAAACAAAAGACGCTGATAAGCCTTAAGAAGTGCCTCTTTTAACCTGGTACCTCTCACACTCAAAATGCCCCGTCTTTTGTATGTGCTTGTCTCTGAGTGAGTGAGTGAGTGAGTGAGTGAGTGACTGCTGGGATCACTGGGACGTCCAGAATCACCCAACTCCTACTCCTACTGGGAGCGAGATGGATCCTCCTCGCCTTTGGGGAACCAACGGCACCTTCCAGCCTGACATCTCTGCCTGAAACTGGGGAACTGCTGAACTCAGGCACTAGGTGGTGCTGATGCTTCAGTAGCAAAGGGGCGTTGCAGAGCAGCGAGTAATGGGGTTGTAATGATTCCGTTATCGGGTGTTCTGTCTGAATAGATGCAAATGTCTCAGATTCAAACAAACAATTTTAAAAGCTTATATTTAAATTTATAATATAAATTTATAATGCATTGTATATAATTATAAGTATACATTATATATTATATTAATATATTATATATTTTTAAAATAAATATAAATATACAATAAATTAAAATGTTACATTTATTTAAATGAAACAATTTAGATCAATATAAATTAGTATAAAATAAATATAAATTTATTTGTTATTTATAACATCTAAACAATATGTAATATATAGATATATAAATTTATTTGTTATGAACTTAAATAAATATGTTTAAGTTTATAATATAGATGTATAGTTTTAATATAATTTTATAGTTTTTAAATAAAAATAAATAGCCTAGAAGAGCTACTCAAAATTTTTTTGAGCACTGGAGATCATGGGTACTTCTGGCAAAATTGTTCTCAAGAGAAGTTCCTCATTGCGTCTTAAACCCATCAGTTCAAGAAAGACACAGAGCTGCTGGAGAGAGTCCAGCACAGAGCCACAAAGATGATGAAGGGAGTGGAACACCTCCCTGATGAGGAAAGGCTGAGGGAGATGGGTCTCTCCAGCTTGGAGAAAAGGAGACTGAGGGGTGACCTCATTAATGTTTATAAATATGTAAAGAGTAGGTGTCAGGAGGATGGAGCCAGGCTCTTTTCAATAGCATCTAGTGATAGGACAAGGGGCAATGGGTGTAAGCTGGAACTACTTCAGTCTTCTTTTTTCCAAGCTCAAGAGACCCAGCTCCCTCAGCACAGCCTGCTGTGGTGTCAGCCACTCCTCCCAGCTTTGTGTCATCAGCAAACTTGCTGACAGTACTCTCTAATCCCTCATCCAAGTCATTAATGGATAGATTGACTAGTACTGGTCCCAGTACCGACCCTTGGGGGACTCCAATTAGACTCTGTCTCATTGACCACTACTCTGGCTTCTATCCTGCAGCCAGTTCACAACCCACCTCACTACCCTATCATCCAGACCACACTGCCTCAGTTTGGCTGCAAGGACGTTGTGGGAGACATTTGTGGATTCAGATGTCATCTTCAGAATTAAAAACTTATCACTTCAAAGATTTAATTTGTTTCAGTGCACACCTCTGCCCAAATGACTCCTTGTTCCAAGAAGATCTGTAGCAGGCTCAATTTATTCTACCTCTGCTGCACAGACTTCATACAATTAAGATTTTATCCTCCCCTCTAACACTAACAGCTTCTAGAAAGCTTGACTTCCATAACTCCATGTGTCACACAGGGGGACAGCAAAAGCAACTGCCAATGTTTTATGACAGGCAGCCCAAAGTTGCCTTGACACAGATAGATGGCTGTGCCTAACCTACTCATTTTGTGCTGTCAAATAGAACTTTCTGGAGCTAGATGTAGGGACCTGAAATGAAAAGGGAAAGGAAAAAAATGAGAACTTTGCTTTCTTATACTGCAGGCGAGGCATAAGGCTGCTGGAAGAATGGATTGATAATGCTGCTGCTTTGTCACCTGTGGTGACAAGAGACAAAGTGACCATAACTCAAACTGAACCAGAATGGAATCACAGAACAGTTTCAGCTGGAAGAAACCTTCAAGATCATCAGGTCCAACCTTTTCCTAGCCCTCTCATCGTCACTAAACCACGTCTCACAACACAACACCTACCCTGTCTAGAGATGGGACAGCAGGGGTTTTGCCATCAGAACATACTCTCAGCTAACTGCTTCATGCATTAAATGCAGCAATAAGCACCACAAAGCTGTTTGGGGTTAGTTTTTTATTGGTTCTGGGGCCAAGTGCAGTACCTTTTAAGTGGCTGCACATAAGCTAATCTGAAAGGAGAACTAAAGAATGCAGTGAGGAATTCAGCCAGCCTCGGGAGGGCACAAGCCAGTAGAGAATTAGTTCACTCTTGTGACAATCCTGAATTATCGCACTACTTCTGAAATGAAGTATCACTTCCAGTAGAATGTCGTATTATTCACATACAACACATGTTTAGAAACATTCCTCGCTCCTTGTGAGAAAGGGCAGGTCATTTAAACAGGGGTTGTTTTGTTTCAGGTTTTGCTTCCTCGGCACAGCTTAAATCAGCTAATATGAAGCTACCAATAATGGGAGAGGTCCCACTCTGAACCAATACAGGGGGTACCTCAGTGTCACGTAGTGATAGGACAAGGGCAATAGGTGTGAGCTGGAACAGAGGAGGTTCCACATCAATAGGAGAAGGAACTTCTGCCCGGTGAGGGTGACAGAGCACTGGAAGGGGCTGCCCAACGGGGTTGTGGACTCTTCTTCTCTGGAGACATTTAAAACCCCCCTGGACATGTTCTTGTGCAACTGGATCTAGGGGATCCTGCTGTAGCAGGGGGATTGGACTGGATGATCTTTTGAGGTTCCTTCCAATCCCTAATGTTCTGTGATACTAGGGACCAACAGTGCACAAGCCAGCCTGGAATCTACAACAAAGCACAACAGAACCAGCTCTCAACTATCTGTGGATAGATCATCCGTGTTGTAGCTTAATTGTGCTCCAAGTACAGACACATCCAAGCTCGGCTCAAACCCAAAAGCAATGCTGATGAAACCTGTGAAATGAACCTGACTGCAAAAAAGGGGCAGATTAACAACAGATTTTCCCTCCTCCCCCTTTCAGCTCTGTGCTCACTACATGTCTGGCAGCAAAGTTTACAATTACTTTCTTTAATCCACGGGTTCTCCATGTTATTTATATTCCCTCTTCCACCCTCTCCCCACCCTTATTACTACCCAGCATAATCAAGCACTGATGCTCCACAAAGCAATTTGCCTCAAGGGAGAAGAGGCTTTGTAGCCACAACGGTTGGAAGTTACTGTTCATAAGCAGCTCAATTATAAAAAATTAAATGATGTAATCAATCAGCTATTTCTTTCTCTTGTTCTAAAGCCACCCACACCTACCACTTCAGCAAAGAGACTAGCTGAATCTTGAACGGAGAAGGAAAGGACAAAAGGTTTGCTCTGGGGTATATCAGAAGTGGGGTGGTTAGCAGATCAAGAGAGGTTCTCCTCTCCCTCTACCCTGCCCTGGTGAGACTGCATCTGGAATCTTGTGTCCAGTTCTAGGCCCCCCAGTTCAAGGACACGGAGCTGCTGGACAGAGTCCAGCGCAGAGCCACGAAGATGATCAAGGGAGTGGAACATCTCCCTGATGAGGAAAGGCTGAGGGAGCTGGGTCTCTTGAGCTTGGAGAAAAGGAGACTGTAGGAGACTACACAAAGCTCTAGCAGAAGGAGAAACAACTTTCTGAACTCCTCTGAGGAGCAGGGCACATTTTACATGTAAAAAGGAAGAAAGTCGCTGGATGGTGCTACATTTCCCACTAGACTGGCTCTTTAGAACCTAAGAGTTTAAGCAGCCATTTAGAGACAAAAGGTTCCCACATCACTGCCAGCACGTGCTTGGCACTCTCACGGCTACTTAAGCCCACTCCTCCCATGAAAGCAGCAGCATGCATTTCACAAGGGTTGTTTGACAGCAACACACATTTTATAAGCCATTTTCGGCTCCCTATTTTCTCCTCTGAGGGTTCAAATGCCTTTTTGTGGTTGCTACATGATCTAAGAAGCCTTGCTACACCAGTGTTTCCTTTTGTAGGGCTCTCAGGGACCCTTCAACTAACACAGGTATGTTGAGCAGCACCCCTGCTCTCAAGAGGCTGCTCCAAAGTTCATGTCATACAACGGGGCGATCTGATACCTGTGATAGGTGTCCAGAAGAAATACAGCAAGAGCATTTTTAAGCCTCCACATACTTGGTTTGCAATGCACCTAGACTGCAATACTCAAATGCAGATAAAGACTGGATGTAGCACTCAGTGCGATGGTCTAGTGATGCTGGGATATTAGGTCATAGGCTGGACTTTATGAGCTCAGAGGTCTTTTCCAGCCTCAATAATTCTGTGATTTCCCAAAGAAAATAATCCTTTATTATGCTTCCCACTGACTTACACACCTTTAAAGAGAGACACCATCCCAAATTCTCAGCCCTGTCTCAGTCTCTTCCCACTTTTGATCCATGTAGAAAGGAGTCCACATGCAATTACCCTTTGTGAGACCTTGGTTCACATCAGCAGTCTATTCAAAAAGTCAGCCAGTCAGCAAAAGGTTGTGTCTGTATTGTCTTGTTCAGTGGATTTTCTAGCCAAATGCTTTCCCGAGAACAAATAATGAATTTCAAACATTACTTCACCATAGCCTGAGGAATAAGTAGTACCTGACCATGCCATCAGGTCCACATCACTACACGGCAGTCTCGGCAGCACGCTGACCAGGCTGTTTTGGAAAGGATGGGTGTAAGGGGAAGTGCGTGGCACCGAAGCCCTTGCACCACATTTCATTCAGCAAACAGTTCACTGGTAACCATGACAACTGCCTCAGACACACAGGAACTGCAGGGTGTAGAACCACTGACCTCACAAGTCAGAGAAGGTAGTTCACACCGTGTAGGTCAGCACCCCATATAAATTCAGTCCCAAACAGCAGCAAAACAAACACCTGCAACCAAGACCATCAAAACACAAGCCAGGCCTGCTTCAGTGCAAATGCACAGAAGAAGCACAGAATCACTGAGGCTCGAAAAGACCACTGAGATCATCCAGCCCATGACCTGACATCACCACATCAGCTAGACCAGGGCACTAAGGGCTACATCCAGTCTGTCCTTAAACACATCTCCAGGGATGGGGACTCCACCACTGTCCTGGGCAGTCCATTCCAGGGGCTGATCACCCTTTCCATGAGTAAGGGCTTCCTAATACCCAACCTAACCCTCCCCTGACACCCTCTACTCAGCACATGCAGTACTGCTCCTGGTGGACCTCCAACACCTACTCTGCAAATAGATTCAGTAGAGAAAAAACAGTTTGGAAACACAGTCAAGGCATCTAAATTGTTCAGAGCTCAAGTTTGACTAGAACTCCTACTGCAAGAATCCATCCCTTTCCATAAGCCTGAGAAGACATGTCACCTTCCCTGTAACTCAGTCTCCCTTTCACACCTTGTCACGAGCTTTAGCACTGTCACCAACACATTTGTGTAGCAGGAGGCAAAAGGGAAGGCTACAAGTTTACTTTTGCAGTCTTCTCTTCAGCCTAGGTAAGGGTCTTCCTCCTGTCTAGCACTAAACAGTTCATACAGAAGTACAGACCGATAGACTCCGGTGCTATATAAGGGACAAGCTGTCACTGCTAACACATCCCAGGAGCTGCAGGAAGGCAGGGTGTTGTCCAGCATTGCAGTCACAAAGTAGCCAGGGAGCTGAAGCCCTGCGGGACAGAGTAAAATTGCTCCCTTCCCTCCTTTCCATACCTCACCAAAACAGTTGTTTGGTGGACTTTGTTTTGTTTTTTAAACTAATGGCACAGATTAGCCCTGCCGACATGACTTCACCTCCCCTTTCCAGAGATTCAGGCCACTCTTGCTGTAGTACCCATACCAGAGGGTGCAAATTAATCTCAAGGGAGACAATCCTCCACACCTGGCATGGTGTTGTACTAAAAAGAAATGCGTGAGGGGCTTTCATGGGCAGTTCTTCCAGCTGTATTTTCTTGTACACTGAATTTTCTAACAGAATTCCAAGGCATCTTGCCCTGGAAAAGGGCAAAGTTTGACTCCGACTCCCTCTTACTTCCAGATCAACATCATATCTTTTGCCAAGCGCCCATTTCCATGCACGAGTAGAAATACACTAATAAAACAGTTTATTATCCAACTAAGCTCAGCAACATCTCCAAAGGCAAGTCTGATATTCAGCTTTCAGAGTGAAAAACAAAATCTATGGGCTGATTTGTTAAAGCAAGTCTCCATATGAAAACATCCTCAGTACAAACAGAGCCCTGGAAGGGGCTACCCAGGCGGGTTGTGGAGTCTCCTCTGGAGACACTTAAAACCCACCTGGACATGTTCCTGTGCAACTTGGTCTAGGTGATCCTGCTGTGGCAGGGGGATTGGACTGGATGA
>JAOXOE010030835.1:0-12598 GCA_028565055.1 Phoeniculus purpureus
CACCCCCCCAACCCACCCTCCCCCCAAAAAAAATCTCTAGAAAAGCCATGGCAGAAGAACATTCAACAAGCTCTTTGAGACCAGTGACCAAAATCAGAAGGTTCCTGAGAAGGAACATACTGGCTTCTGCTCAGGGGTCATGCTCTGGAATGCAAGGAAAGTTGGAATATCCCAGAAGCTTAAGGACTTCCATCTTCTAAATTTGACTTACACATCTAGGACTTCCCCAAGTAAATTAGGTCTGAGACCTCTACTTAAGCACCATTCCCCACAAGCAGTTAGGAAATAAAAGGGGAGGGAAAAGTATCAGAAACTGGGGAGAATTTGGGAACAGTAAAAAGGAAACATAAAAAAGAGAAATTGAGGAGAGATTTCACATTCCTTAAAACATACTTTCAAAAATAAGAAATCACCATCACCTGCACACACAGCATTTACCTTCAAAATATGGTTGCTCCATTTTGCTGCCATGTGGAGAGAGGGAAACAAAGACAGCTGCTGTTAAACTATCGGCTCCAAGGACTGCATTCAATGTGTGAATGGGCACAGCAGGAAACAATAGAGCTATATACAAGCAGAGGCAAAAATGATAAACAAATAAAGGGAAAATCTAAGCAACAAAAACAGCACCTGAGTTTAAGTGAGAGAGAGCTCCACAGGGAGAAATAGTTCTGCCTGCTCTTCCCACTGCATCTTGTGTGTTGAAAATTTAGAATGGAGAATAAGAACAAGCAAAAACCTCCAGCCTGTCTAGAAGCAACAAACCTTTCAGGCAAAATCAGTCACAATTTAAGTCAATGTCTCACATATTTAACATCTAATGTTAAAGCTACATGAATCACATGCAGAAATGGCAAAACTGAGATAATCATTTTAATTATACTTTTGCGCTCCCTAGGTTCAAGCCCCAGATCTGTGACATCATAGGCAAGGAAGTTCAAATTAGCAAAAGGCTCTTGAATCAAACTAAACAGTGTCAACAAAGCCTGTTAGGTTTTCAGTGAGACAGACCTACATCTGTACCATTCACACAAACTGCAGTGCCTGTGGATATATAAAATAAAGTGTAACACAGCTAGAATAGGCACCCCTGAAGTAGGCTACAGTGTTGGCACAGCTAAGTATGTTAAGGTGACCTGATATATGGTTTAAGAACAAAACAATTGAAGTTTGCACTTGTATTAGCAATAGATCTGTCTGAAGGCCAGTAGATAAAAAGAACTGGGACATGTGGCCCTGGTAATGATGAATGAGCAAGAGCTTGAGACCAGCCAGGAGGGCCACAGTGAAAAACATGAAAAACAGTCCATGAGAGACAGATGAGAAAGAATGAAGAAGTAAGCCCCCAACAACCCACAAGATCATTAGACTGCACAGCTGCAAGAGGAATTAGCTATATGCAAACCAACTGTGGATACATATGAAACTATCAGGGCAGCAAATTGAATCTGTACAATACCTGTCTGTAAAATGATCTGCTTTGAGGAAGGGTCCTCCATCTGCCTGGCCCCAGTAAAGGAATCCTACTTTTAGAAACCTCAAACTTGGGTCTCTGATAACTTGTGAAGTGAACGATTTTACAAGAACCAGTGGGCAAAGACATTTGATTTTTGTGAGAACCAAAGGAGTTCAGAATTAAAAGAACTACTCTAATAGTTAAGATTATTTGTTACTTATGAATCTTCATACAATCATCACATACTGGAAGAAATGCTTGTAGTACTTCAGAATTTTCCACAAACTGATTCACAAATAATATGTCATGGGATCATCCCTACTAATGTATTTTCCATATTCTTATTTTCAGAGTTTTGGCAAAACTTAATAAAAGGAACTGAAATTATGTGATGAAGACAATAAAATGTATGGCACGAATAAATGTTCAAATTGCAAATCAGAATGACTAAATTCTCATAAGTAATAAATATATCAGAATGAAATTAATGCAAATATTCCACTAAAATAACAATAGTGATTGCAAAAGGGACTCAGTGTTGTCACAAACTAGTATGCCTAACAAAAAGCCGAAGAAGACCTAGCCTTACATTCCATCTTCTGTTGCACCTTTTTTTGCACCATCTATCCACAGATCTATTTCTTCACATAGAAAGAGAAAGCAGATAGCACCACATTTCTTCTTTGTTAACATTCAAGAGCCTCAGCCACAGACTTGTCATGCATTAGAAATGTCCTTGCTTGGGATATGTGTATTAACAATGTACATGTTTTCTTCTCCTCTGTTTCTTACAAATAAAAGCCATTCTGGAATTTTATTTTCAGAGATAAAAGTGATTATCCAGGGAAGTGAAATAGTTTTTAAAGATGTTTAAGGCAATGTTTTTCATCAAGAGTCAATATATAAAGGATCTTAAATTGCTGTTTTTTTCCTAAATTCATTAAAAATTAGGATGTTTAAAGGATGTCATATTTACATTTATTCTCATCACAATTTGTACAAAATTCTTAGTGTATGACTGAATTTTAAAAGACCATTTTTGTCAAGGTACTGTCTGTGAATATTAGTGATGCTGCTGTGATGGCAATGTTGCCAGTAACGTTTTTCAACCACTATTCCAAGAGGTATATCCTGATCCATGACACCATCATACTGTTGAAAGTATTAACCAATTCATTATGATATTTTAATCATTTGCTGGGATATATACGTTTAATAGTTTAAGTAGCTGAATACATCACACAATAACACTTGCATGCCAGGAGCAATTCATTAACCTTGCCTATGATCAAATATCATAGAAACAAAGGAATGGAAGAGGCCTCCAAAGGTCATCTAGTCCAACTACACCCGCAACAAGCAGGGACATCACTCACTAGATCAGATGGCTCAGAGCCCCATCATACCTGATCTTGAAGGTCTCCAGAGATCACACTTCCACCAGCTCTCTAGGCAATCTGTTCCTGAGACCCACCACTTTCATATCAAAGAACATTTTCTTAACATCTAACATAAAACTACCCTTTTCCAGCTTATTTCAATGCACATTACATAGAAGTTGATGACAGCCTAACTGTTAGAACCAGCCCTATGTCAGATACCACTGCAGACCACTATTAACAGTCCTTTCTACTTTTCCACTTCTAATCTTGTAAAAGAAGCAAGCAAAATGCACGATATTAATTATTTTATTTTGTTTTGCCTTCAAAAGCAGTATATGGCTTTTAATAGAATCATAGATTCATTGAATCATTAGGGATTGGAAGAGACCTTGAAAGATCATCTAGTACAATCCCCCTGCCATGGACAGGGACATCCCACCCTAGATCATGCTGGCCAGAGTCTCATCCAGCCTAGCCTTAAACACCTTCAGGGACGGGGCCTCAACCACCTCTCTGGGCAATCCATTCCAGGCTTTCACCACTCTCACAGGGAAGAACTTCCTTCTCACATTCAGTCTAGATCTACCCAGCTCCAGATTTGCCCCATTCCCCCTTGTCCTATCACTACCTAGAATCACAGAATCATAGAATCACTAGAGATTGGAAGGGTCGCCGAAAGATCACCTAGTCCAATCCCCCTGCCACAGCACGATCACTTCACTGGAGAAGTTATACAATCAGAATCACTTTGGGTTGGAAGGGACCACCTGATCATCCAGTTCTGACCCCCCCCAACATGAGCAGGGACACCCCACCCTAGACCAGGCTTGCCAGAGCCTCATCCAGCCTGGCCTTAAACACCTCCAGGGATGGGGCTCCAACCACCTCCCTGGGCAACCCATTGCAGGCTCTCACCACTCTCACGGTGAAGAACTTCCTCCTCATATCCAGTCTAAATCTACCCATCTCCAGCTTTGCTCCATTGCCCCTAGTCCTGTCGCCACCCGCCATTATTAATCAGAAAATCCTTTGTTTTGACATATGACATTTTCTCTTCCACACTAGTTGTTAAGAGGAAAAAAACCTTGCCCTGCATGTCTTTCATTCCACACAGCTTTAGTGTGGGGCTTACTGCAGTCCCTGTTGAAGACTGCTCAGTTTTATCATTTCAGTGGGCTTCAATCTGCTGTCAGTATCTACACATCAAAATACAATTTAAATAATGTACAGAAATTGTAGTAAAAGGACACTCAAGACACAAAGGAAATAACTTTTTTGAAGTATTTTAATTCTCATTTATTACTGAATTACGATAAATTTGAAAAGGAAAAGGTCTTTAACCAAATAGCCAAATTTACAGTTTGGTGAAGCATGAATCAGCCTTCACAAAAAACATTCAGAAGGAAAGGTGAGATAAAATTAACCACCAGCAGAATACTTGGATTTTTTCAACTTAGGGTCCCTATCATGGTTAAAAAACAGTGCTAGGACACAAGTATATACTGGAACGATTTTTATTGTTCCATCACATCAGTGCTTCTCATGGAGCAAAATTAAATAAACATGTTTACATCAACTACAGCCTAATATAGATTACTAGCATCTTGAAAGGATCCCCAGTTTGAGGGCAGGGTAGCACCTGCCTTAATGGATATTAATAAAAAGGAATAAGATTAATCTACAGTGACATATATATTGTAAGAAATCTCTCAACTATAACTATGAATGCAGAAGACACTCACTCTTGAAGGCAACAGGAAGTTTGTCATGGATAGATCAGCTGAGGTATGACTTGTAGAAATGTTCAAAACTTAAAAATTAAAAAAAGTGTTCAGGTCCAGTCTGGTGTCTTTAATTTTTTGCGTCAAATGTGTTCATAATTTATGGTAATGACAGCAGAAAACAACACTATCAGGACAGGACTTAAATTGTCTTTGGAGTTCAATACGTTTTTATGTGTATTTTAACTAAATGTAAGGCCATTCTAATAGTGAAAGATGCTCTACAGAAAAGTTTTGTCTTTAAAATGCAAATGCGTGTGTGTGTGTGTGTGTATATATACATATATATGCATGGAAGCAGATACCATCTTGAAGCCAAATTTTGAGATGGTAATCAATAGAAACCAAACAATTATCTTACCAACAAAGGGATCAAAATCCTCTACCCATCTGTAGGGATGTGATTAAACAATCACTTTCACAGACAAGCTAAGCATTCCAGTACGTTGAAATGTTTCCAAGAGCCAAAGGGAAGCGCATATTTTGCAAAGTGAATAATATAATGTAATGGGGACTTTCCACAAACAAATTCGTGTATAATCCTCATTGGAACAGATTGCTTAGAGCCCTACCCAGCCTGGCCTTGGATTTCTATTTAACACATAAATGATAACTGTGTTTTGTGAACTCATACTGAAATCAGATTGCACCAGCAGAAACAGATGCAGACGCTCCAAAAACATGCATGTAATTGTGCCATTGTTAGACATACGTGTTAGACATACATACAGCCTGGCACTGACAACAAGAAGTTAGTATCAAATGGAACACGTTTTTGTCATTTCTAAAATCTTACTGCCAATTACAATTTAAAACATTCTGAAGGTAAACATTTTCAAGCATGTCAGGTCCCGGCTATATGTTATATTACATTCAAGGTTACTCTTTATGTTTACATTGAAGAAGACAGATTTCAACAACTCAAAATGAGAAAGATCAATGATGCTTGTAGGTCAAAAAAATCTAATCTTTCAACTTGTTCAACTTGTTCTTGGTATGTGAAAACAATTTAATGTGAAAGTCTCAAAAAATTTTTCCATCTGCCCACTACATCAATGACTACTGTTGAAGCCAGTAATTCATTATTCATATGTTTTTAGGTTGTCTCTGAATCAAGATCAACAATAAAGAGAAAATGTTGTTTAAGCAATCTCCTGGAGAGCCTCCTATGCCCAGTGAAAAGTGAGCACAGTGCTTAGTGGGCTGTACCCCTGAAAAGGAATGACTTGCATGTACACACATTCAGCTGTGTACTAAAGAACAGAGAGAAAAAGATTGTCTTTCCTCCTTGGAAATGTTTGATACAAGCGTTTTCCTAGGAAAGCAACTTGGGACAGTTCACACAGCTAAGGAGTGACCTGCTCCTGGTGATTCACTGAACTATACAAGATGGGGAGAAAATTAAGATAATTTTATTTATTCTTTTTCTTTGAGGTCTGTCAGGGGCAGACAGGTGCTGCATTCAGACACCTGTGCTGTGTTCTTCAGGACTATCCCATAGCAGTGATAAGGAAGCATATTTCTGAGCATGCAGACACATAGGCTCTGTTCACCACCATTGGTTCACAGCCACGTATTATACTCCAAAGGCCCATCTCCATCATCATCTCCTGTAGTGCCTGTCTCCGTTTCAGTTTTGAATGCTGGACCAACCCTTTCCACTGGGTAGTCAATTCTTCTCAAATCTATGGCAAGAAAATAAATTCATCAATGCAACCAAGAAATGTTGGAAAGCACGTACGTCTCAGGCAACGTCCAACCCAGCAGCTGGTGGCAGTCTGCTAGCTAACCTACAGCAAGGCAAATCTGAGCCAGTAGGACGAGAGGCCTAGAATAACCCAAAATTATGTAAGCTGCTATAAATGAAAGTTCCCTGACTGTGTTAATTCAGCTGATATTCCTCTTTATTATCTCTAGCTGCCACAGACACAAATGATCAAAACCAGTATCACTGCCAGCAATTATTACTCCATGCAGATACTAAAAAGAAGGAGCTTTCAACAGTAAAAGATAGATGGGTGGAAAATTGTCCAGAACAGCAGTCTGTTTGGGCTTTAAATCTTTCAAATCTGCCCTGAATCAAACAGAAGGACATTCTATCAAATATAACGTGAACAACAGGCAATCCAACTACGCAGTGTATAGGTTGCTTCCCCAGAGCCAGTAAACTTGTGGTGAGTGCTTTCCCAATTAATACATTCCCAATTTGCAAAGCAAAGGTTAAAATTCAGTGGTTAGAAGTTTTCATGCTGAAAGGTAACATCAGGTTGAGAGGCTCTCACACAGCTTCTCCTGGGCAAAGGAGAAAGGCAAAATAACAATATTCTCACACCAGCGTTGCACAGAGAGAATTTGCCTGTTTTAATCTTTTGGCTTAACAGAATTTTGATTCTTGTCTTTATAGCACACCTAGGCCTTTACTTGCTTGCACTTAAAAAAACTGTACATAGACTAAAATATAATACTTACTTTGCATATCAGGAAGTTTCAGCCTTCTGCAGCAAGAATTACAACGATGCTTTGCGATGAAATTTCTTATTGCATCTTCTCCTAGGTTTGCTGGCCCAAATACCATCTTTCCAGATCTAAAAGAAACATATTTAAATAATCAATGCAATAGCAGAGGAGGAAGAGTATGACATCTTTTCCTTTTTAAATAAGATGTAGTCTATCCTTTTGCATAAAGGCAATCAAAGCTTAGCATACGCCACAGGTTCCTTAGCTCCAGGACAAGAAATCTGCCAGTTCTAGTGAAGCGTTAGTCCCACACTATTTTACCTTCCTGCTGCATCTCAGAGATGCTCTAAAGGGAGGCCGGATGGACTCAGAAGTTCCTACAAAAATGCTCAAGGGAAATTCAGGCACAGTGACATTTAGACAACATATGTCGGACTCTGAGTGTCTCTGTTGCAGCTGCCAATCATTCTAATCAAGCAAATGGTTTGGTTCCAGTTCTGATGTAACAGGCTCTGGGAACAAATCAGAACTAGAAAGGAAACACTTTTGCTTTATTTAGGAACAGAAAGCAAAAAGCAAGCAGACCTCTAGTCATATCAATATGCAACACAGAGGAAAAAAGCAAGCCACACTACAGTGCTGACAAGCCAGGCTTGAAAATTTGTTGGCTTCTTCCTATGCTCATTTTCACGTGTCTGCACTCTAGCCAATTCTGCAGCATTACTAAGGAATCCATTTGTGGAACTCTATTACATATTCTGAATGAGGCTGACACAATTACAAGCAGAAGCAAGATATAACCACACATGTATAATAAGTACCACTTAATTATAGCAGATCCTTAATGTAGTCTGAAAGATCAGTGTTCATTAATTGTTCCACAATTGTTCTCAATAATTTAATTGACATTCCAGACATCATGGAACACAGCATACAAGAAGCTCTTCCAAAGAAACTTTATGAATGCTAGTATTTTATTGTAAATATATGCACAGTGGAAATGACACATTTTAAAATTTTAAATCAATTACAGCTCTGAGAAACTATATAAAAGATTTTTGACTGTCAAATCTATCTGTAATCCTCACTAAAAAAATACATTTTGTCTAAGGAAAGCAGTTTTCAAATACAACACTCTTCTTATTCACATAGGAGAAAAGCAACCATTAGCCAAAAATCCTATAGAAGGCTTAGTATCTATCTAATTGCTGGTAGACCCAGTGATTACCTGACTCCTAGATCATCTGAAGGACTACTCTAATGCAAATTAGTACAAAAAAGGAGGTAAGAAATGAAATATTAAAGGACACAATGCTATGCAGCTATTTTTATCCTTTGTATTAACCTGCTAAAATATCAGTAAGACTACAACATACTTAAGTGTTTGCTTCAGCAGGATTAAGAAATTGAGATGACTTCACTAGCTCTAAGGTTAGGGACCCACTCTGCTACTACCCCTGATCTGTTCCCTGAAAACTGCAGCAAACAGCACAAGACACTGCAACAAAAGTGAAGCGATCTTTCCTCTCTACCCTGCACTGGCAATGGCTCAAGAGGGATGCTGAATACAAATTTGGAAAGCTATTTAAGAAATAAACTGGGAAAATAACAAGAACAATCACCAGTCTAGAAATCTTGGCACACTTGAAAAAAAAAATAAGACTTAAGGGTAGCCCAAAAGCAGAAATAAAATAAGAACTTGAAAAAGATGGTGACTATTCTTGAGCTTACTGATTATTTTTTTTTTCTGTGTTGACAGTAGACAGGACCAGAAAGATAAGTTTCAAGAAGGAAAAACCTTTCTGACAGTAATGATGGCAAGATATTGAAAACAGATGCTCTAGGGGTTTTAAGAAGGAAGGAATTCCTTCCAATGAATCCTTGGAAGACCTTAAGAATTGTCTGTGCAAGTGCTGTAAAGCCAGGAATGACCTGGTGCAGAAGAATTAGCTGAACTCTTTGGGTACCTTCTACCCCCACAAGTGTTTTATAAACAAGCTCACTCTCCAAGCTATTCAAGGTCTGCAGGTGCATTACAGCAACTGCATTAATGTGAACCTGTGGACTTAAAAAACTCAAACATGCTTCTTCCTCTGTGTAAAACTTTATCCGACAGTCATGTCCATAAGTGCCTATCAGGTTATACCAAGAGTACCAGGCAGTTAAGAGAGGCTGTGCTGATGCAAACACTGTTCCTTATTGCCCAAAGCTGAAGATGCTCAAAGCTGACAATAAGTCATTTTCAGGATTCTACTGACAGAAGGTAAAAGACTCTGAGGGACTTGACAGCAAGTAGCACCCTTTCCAGGGATGTGTCCAAGTAACTTATTTGATTTGGTTTTGAAGATGTAGCCTACAGTCCACCTGTTTGAGTTCTCAGAATCGTTCAGGTTAGAAAAGACCCTTGAAATTATCAAATCCCACCAAAAACCCTACTCTACCAAGTTCAACACTAAACTATTTCTCAAAGCATCACATCTAAGTGTATCTTTACTCAGTCACACCCCTAGGCAGCCTGTTCCAATGCCTGATTACTCTTTCAGCAGAACAGATTTTTCTGATGTCCAGCCTGAACCTTCCCTGGTTGCACAGGCTTTTACAGTAGCAGTTCAGTTCATACAGGTATTTTGTCTACTGGCAGCAGTATAACTGTAAGTGGTTTGGTTGGAAGTGGAGAGCTTACACACAATAGTTTAGCTCTTCAGAACATATGCAAATGAGCAGCTTCAGACAACATGTTCTCCACTTGTTCCTGAAACCTTCAGCCCATCACTACATGCTTGAGAGCTTTCAAATGGAAGAGTAAGAGACATAGCATAAAATACAACTCCTTTTCACATATCTCTAACGAAAATTATGACTGCCGGAAGTGTTTTTCTCACCTCTCTCAACAAACCTGATGCCTCAGTTCTTTCCAATTTGAAACCCAGCCCACTATTCTCCTCATTGTTGAATTTTCTCTACAGACACTCTGCACCTGTCTGCGAAACATTTACCAATGTGGACTTTGTAGTGGATTTGGCAAATAATACACACTAAAAAGAACAGCTAGGGTACTGCTTATTATGATGCCTCTCAATCTTTGGGCAGTATAGGAGAACACAGGGATTGCACTCTGTCACAACCTTGCTAATGTGCCTTGGTTACTTCTGCATTTGAACTAAATCTTTTCACGAATGCTATACCTGCATAATTTTACCACTTCATACATCCCATCCAATGCACATGGCTGGATCTTCAGTTGATGTTAAATATACATGAACCACTTCACACCAACTGAAGATCTGCGATCTCTCAGTATCATGCAGTCTTTCCAAACAAGTCTATTATTTCTGACTTCGTATTGTATTAGGACACCACATATTATCACAGAGCAATATAACAACATATTTTGCCATTATAAAACAGTATGCAGTAGTCATGGAAGAAAATTCTCATTACAAAATAATTACATGGTCCACTAAATCAGTGGAATTAAAGAAGCAAAACATGATCTATAAGTAGTACTACAATTTCAGTTGGCCCCATCAGTGTTGTTTTCTAACAGGTACCTAAGAGAATGTGACTTCAAAACAACTTTTGCGGCTGTACATGGGTTTTTTTTATGTATCTTACCTACAAACGAAAACTTAAGTCTTGCTACTTCCAGAAATTATTCTCTTGTGAGTAAATAAAGGTTGGAACAAAGACAGTGCTTGTACATAGTTACTGTTGTTATTATTTCAGAAAATATTTATTAGAATTAGGTCTCTGCTAGCTGCTTCCACAGTTTCATTGACTTCTTTAGATCACTGAATCAAAGCAACAAAAAAGTTACTCTTCTGAAGATTACTCTGAATATAAGAATATCAAGCTGCTCTTGAACAATTAATTAACGGTCTTTAAACAAGACTTGACTGTTTTGAAGACAATAAAATACAATTAAAAAAATCTGAAAATAATATTTGTGTGATCAAACTTCAGTAAACGTGACAAAGTCATTTAATAACAAAAATAATTCTTACTGGCACTAACAAACATAGGCTTCAAAATCTAGATAAATAGTAATCCGTCTTTGAAGCAGATAAGCTAAGATGCTGCACGAAGCACTTTGGCCAATGACTGGCTATAGTCTTCAGCAATAACAATTACAGTTTCTGCTACCACTGATGTGAAATAATCTACTAGAACAGCAGCAAACCAGACTTTTATACATCTGTAGCAATACCTGAAAAATGTTTACTAGAATTTGTAAACAACTAAATGATTGACCTCTTTGCTTATCCAGTTTTCTTGTGCTTCTGTCATAGTTCTACAACCTACTTAGGGCAAAGACTTTGTCACTGTGAGGTGCTCAGCACATTTTTTATGTTGCTTCCAAAATAAATATTATATAGTAAACACAGATATAGTCATACAACACTGATAGTCATTTATTACTAATCTAATTAATGAAATATTAATATTGTTCCCAGAACTAAGAGTGTGCTCCCAAAAACAACTTGTTCTTTGTTACAGGCAAGCAATCTGATGTTAATTGTCCTTTGTATTAAATCAGAATATTCATATTTCTATCTTCCTTCCAAACATAAGACACCCCTTGAACCAGATGATATGAGCTGAACAAGAGGAAGGGGAAGGGATGTTGGGATACAGCTGAAAAGAAGTTTGAATTTAAGAAGAGTTCCCTGGGAAAAAGATCCTGCAGGACAGCAATCATCAAGACCACTTCTTCTGCTCTTGCTACAACAAATACGAGCAATCATAGAATCATTAGGGATTGCAAGGAACCTCAAAAGATCATCTAGTCCAATCCCCCTGCCACAGCAGGATCACCTAGGCCAAGTCACACAGGAACAAACCCAGGTGGGTCTTAAACATCTCCAGTGAAGGAGACTCCATAAGCTCCCTGGACAGTCTGTTCCAATGCTCTGTTACCCTCACTGGGAAGAAGTTCCTTCTGATATTTATAAGGAACTTCCTATGTTCCAGCTTACACCCATTGCCTCCCATCCTATCACTAGATGACATCGAGAAGAGCCTGCCTCCATCCTCCTGACACCCACCCTTCACATATTTCTAAACATGAATGAGGTCATCCCTTATTCTCCTCTTCTCCAAGCTAAAGATACCGAGCTCCCTCAGACTTTCCTCATAAGGGAGGTGTTCTACTTCCTTCATCATCCTTGCTGCTCTACGCTGGACTCCCTCCAGCATCTCCGTGTCCTTCTTGAACTGAGGGGCCCAGAAATGGACACAATACTGCAGATGTGGTCTCACCAGGACAGAGTAGAGAGGCAGAAGATCCTCTCTCAGTCTGCTAAACACCCCCCTTCTGATCCACCCCAGAATGCTGTTGGCCCTCTTGGCCACAAAAGCACATTGCTGGCTCATGGTCATCCTGCTGTCCACTAGGACCCCCAGGTCTCTTTCTCCTACACTGCTCTCAAACAGCTCAGTCCCCAGCCTATACTGGTACCTGGGGTTGTTCTTGCCCAGATGCAAGACTCTACACTTACCCTTGTTATAGTTCATTAAATTTC
>JAOXOE010030836.1:0-12596 GCA_028565055.1 Phoeniculus purpureus
AGGGAACTGAATATCATGAGGATAACCAGATTGACTATTAAAGACTGAGGCAAAGAAGGCATTAAGTACCTCAGCCTCTTCCTCATCCTTGGTAACAATGTTCTCCTCTGCATCCAGTAAAGGATGGAGAGAATGAGCTGCAACGTTCCATTTGTTGCTGCTGACGGTTACTGCAGTTATTTACCAAAGCAAACTATAACTGAGGAGTTCTGAGGCACATGCAAATATTACAGCCGAGTATATTTCTGAGACTTGTAGCACCGTGTTTTATTGTCTTCCTCCTGCAGAATGGTTTATGGGACACCTATAGAGTAAACCAGACTCCTTCAGAAAGATGCTACAGAATAAAAAAAAGTCCATAAATATGTAAGATATTACAATTATTTTAAAATCCTGCTAATTTAGTATCCAAGGTAAAGAGTTTAGCCTGAAAGAGGCTGTTATATATGTTTTGTTTCTTTCCTACCCAACACCAACCTTTCCCCCTCTCACTCTTGTTTTTATCATTGCAGGCCAGACAGACGTCTGGATGGAACGAACAAGAGGACAGGCCAAACAAGGCATTTACCTCATAGATTCAGTGAAGTACAGAAAACACTTTACATATAGTCTGCTAACATACAAGATGGCAGTTTCGAGTCTTGGGAAATGCTGTGGTCCTGCTTTTGAATTTGCTGTGGTCTTTCCACATTGAGAGCTACAGAATACGGACAAATACCTAACAAATGCGTGAAACACGGGACATTGCAGCAAAATTGCTCATGAAGTCAGCACAAAAGAGCATCCAACAGTCTATCTTTGGCAAAGTGCTTATGTACTGCTCTGCAGACCACCTCCTTGGCAGCCACTGCACTGATGGGTAAATGCAACTCACTGTACTGCAGGTTTCTCTGTTGAACTACACTTGGGCCCTCTTTAGGCTTTACAGAACAAGGCAAATCAATGAGACATGCTGTCTTTAAATGAAACTTTTTCCAACAAAATCTATGTGAAAGGATCCAGTCTAATGCCAGTTAATCCCTTGTTGGCAGAAAAGAGTCCTCTAGGTACTTCCAGAGCTCCTTTAGAACAACTCAAATGTATGTATCTATGAAACATTAATGAATCAAGCCCTGCAATGTCAGAGTAAATGTATAATTTAGACTCAGTGTCATGTTTTCTGAATATTCAACAATCAGTTGACTGTGGAAAGCATTTTTTTTCCTATTATACCAAAACATGTCATACTGGATCAAAGAACAGCAGACTCGTGAAATTACCAAAACAACATTTGAGGTTAACATGAACCTCTGGAATTCAATTTAACATTTGTTTCTCATTTTGCTATCATATGGTTTCAAACTTTCTCACCTCAACACAAATAACTTTGCTACAGGGCTATCAGCAGTCTCTGTGTTCTCTGCCAGACCTCATAGATCCTTTCAGTAGTCATGAAATCGATCAGGTTGAAAGGGACCTCCAAAAGTCAGATAGTCCACCCCCACTACAACAAGCAGGGACATTTCTAACTAGAATAGGTTTGTCCAGAGCCCCACCCAGCCTGACCTTCAATTGCTCCAGGGCTGGGGCCTCAAGTCATCACATTTCTGGTTACCCAGATGAGGGGTTTCCTTCAAAATCACTATTTTCCTGGGACAGAAATTATTCCTTTCTACAGGCACTTTCCTATGCAGCTGTTCCTCTATTGCTTATTCCTGCCTGTATCTCCCAGCCCTCTCTACCTACTGCTCCTATTTTGTCTGGGCTGCCACATCCCAGAGCATCTGATTTAGTTGGCTGCTTGCTAACAGCTGAAGAAGGTAAAGAGTTCCATCAGTGTCAGATTCCAGAGGCTATGTCCCACAAGCTTTTTTTTTTCATTCTATTACAAGTATTTTTCATGGATTTTCCACTTTGGTTCTACTAAAAGCACTTTTCCCAATCCATGGTAAACAATTCATGATCTACCAGATTCAGTGGGGCCATATACCAGGACTCCATTACATTTAATTAAAGACTTCCAACAGAATAAAAATATCCTCACAGCTTTGAGTATTTTTAAGTCTCCATAAAAACACATGAAATAGAGACAGGGAAAGATACAGGCTTCTGCTCTACAGGCTGTAGGACTGCACAGCAATAACTCAAAGTCAGCATCAGATGAGGGCATAATCAATGTGAGTCCACCCAGCTACAAAAGCCTTCCTTGAGGCTACCAGCTCAGCTGCTCCTCAGCCAAGCTCTCACTATCTCCCTAGGCTTACCTGCAGGCACTTTCCCCTCTTCAGGAAGAGAAATCAAAAGGAATTGCTTGTCCTTACAAAAGGATAATAAAATATACATGTTTACCCTGAATTTTCTAGAATGTGAGAGCGCAACATAACTTGCAGACAGTACCTATTCCATTCATTCCTGAATCTATTTAGTATTCCTGGAAAAATGCTTGTGCATATATTGGAGAACTCCCTATATGGACTCCATCATCTACCACAATTTTCAATTTCTTTGTGCCATGAAAGCAATGAGAATTCGGTTATAAGTGTCCAGTTTTATTGGAGGGGTGTGGGAGGCACAGGTATGCATGAATATACATTTAAACAATTTCCAAGCCCTTTGCATAAATAGGCTAACACTGATTTGGTAAGTGTGTTGGGCTGGTGTTAATTGATGTATTTCCCTACCATTTTGCCCTCTTGTTCCACCCAGAGTGGTTTGGCGGTGGTGCTGGTGGGTGAGTGGGGAGGTTGCTGGGGGAAAGGTTTGAAGGGAACCCAGACGCTGTGTGCAAAGTGGGAGAAGGGAAGACAGACATTGTGCATGAGGTGGGAGCACAAAGCTGGTGCTGGGAAGAAGAAGGGGTGGAGAGAAAAGGGTGGGAAGTAATTTCTGGCACAATCTGCACATTTCCATTTCGGCTCTGCATTTCGCCCTTGCAGCCTCGGCTGTCTGAGTGCCCTGATTCAATGTTGGCTTCAGTTTTCCTCTGAGTTCCACTCCAGGACTGCAAACTTCCCAATGGCTCCAGTCACCCGGGGAAGCACCCCTTTGCATCCACCATCCCAGTTCCAGCTTCCTCTTCTTCTCCTGGCACTACTCTGCCAATGCTGGCCTGGCAGCTATCCAGACTCCAGCTCTGGTTGTATTGTTTCTTTGTACATTAATTCTTTCTCCTCCTGTACCCTTTTTCCTCTCATTATTGCTCTTATTTTCCCCCATTGGAGTTATAGCATTTTATTCCAGTTGCCTGATCTCTCTTATTCTAAAATCCTCCTATTAAAAAGAATCTGCCCTGTGGGGTCCCACCTTTGGCCCTAAAACCAAGACAATGAAATATATAGAACATCTACTGACAGTTGCAGAGATAGTCTACGTTCAGAGTCCTAACACAACTTGAACACTTCTCTTAAAAAAAAACAATTCTGCCATAGGAAGAAATAAAACAATACTAACATACTGTTTATTTCTGTGTACTTTATATAACAATATTTGCAAACAAGATGCTATGGAATAGAGGCTTTGGTGTTAATCTGAAACATCAATTATTTGAACAGCAGGTTTTAATGCCTCTGGGATTACAGAAGAGGTGACTCTGATTTCAACATATAAAGCAGAAATAAGTACCAACCCCATATGTTCTGAATCTCCTGATTTGAAAATGCTGTTTGTCAGTCATGTGTGTTTGTATTCCCCACCAAGGGAAATAAAGTGTTTTTACAGTTGCTTTAGTAATTAGTAAACATCATGAAAAATATTATTTAGAAATTACTGAAGCCTTTTATATTCCCAAAGACTCCAGGGCTTTTACACTGTGGAAAATATTCCAAGTGCTGAATGTAATCAGATTATACCATTATGCTGAAGCAGAGAGCATAATATGTAGTCTAACAGGATCAAACCAGGGAATCTAATGAGATCACAAAAGGGACAAAATGTTGAGCGGTAAACCAGAGAAAAAGATAATTTAGCATCCATACAGAAAAATTATGAATCAAGTGAACCACAGCAAATTATTCTAACCAAATCAATGAAATGGGAACAAAAATCTACAGCTTACTCTCTGTTACAGTTTAATTTTGTATGGAAAGTTTCCAACCAGAAGCTAACACCACAGAACCGAGAGAAAAGACTGAGCATCTTGACAAAACCCCAGATCCCGAATGCATCTACAGGGATTGAAAAAATTCCTCCATCTCTTTATTAAAAAGTAGAAAACCATATTTCATTTAAAGAACTGATACTGAAACACATCACCAGTTGCTAGAAATCTTAGAAGTCCTAACACACTGCATAAATCAAAATAGTAGCAAAATCTGAACCCTGAACAAAGCCAGCACGTTCAGCCATCTAAGAACCACCTGAGAACCATCTGCACATAGAGTTTCATCCAACCTGCCTTAACAGAGAACAACCCAGTGATCTTTCCCACTTGCTTCATCCTTTTCAGGACTGCTATACAGAGATGATCCTGGATCTAGAAGCTCAGACTTGATCCACCAGATTTTAGAGATAGATCTTTGGTCATGTTCACATCACTCAACAATTCAATTTCTTCTGCCTACCACAAAATACAGGCAAAAAAATAACCCCAAACATGCCATGAAGAATGCATGAAAAAAACATTTCCACACAGTCAAAAGACTGTCCTGTCTAACTGGTCAGCAAAGCTGATGAGGCAGGACAGCCATGGAAATATTTTCTCCTATTTTATTGGCAAAAGCAACACAGACAGCAATTTTAGACCTAACTGATACTAAATCCAGCCTGTTAGCTCTATAAAGTAGCTTTTCATGCTGATGGGATGAATGTACAATCAGCTGCATGGGATGGCTGCAAATTCAGGACATCTTGAAAATGGAAAACCAGTCTGAGAAGTAGAGCACATCTGTCTACAGCCAGCCACAACAGTCCTGGGAGACACTCGGTGATGGTGACAGCTGAATACCAAGCACATAAGGGAGACCAACTTCCTAGAGGAAAGGATGTGGTATGTTTTTTCATACTCCACTGAAGTATTCAGGGAAAGTATGCAAAGATTGTGTTGACACTTTAGACAAAAGGTTTTCATGTTAAATACCGGTAGTTTGCACTCAAATCACAGTGTTTATTTATCCATGCCCTCCGAAAAAACCTGCAGAAACTAGAAATACAAAATGATCTTCTTGCTTATTCTCCTTCAGTTATCAGGCCAGTTATTTACTCTTTTTGATTGAAATCTGAAGATCTGTGATTAGGTTGATAATTGAAACTTTTATAGAATCATAGAATTATTCAGGTTGGAAAAGACCCTTGGGATCATTGAGTCCAACCATCAACCCTACTCAAAGTTCACCCCTAAACCAGATCCCCCAACACATATAAACAACTTCTAAACACCTCCAGGTGCCCTCTCCCTGGGCAATCTCTTCTGTAAGCCAGTCCAAGGAACAGAGCCATCAGCAGACTACACACTTTATCTCTATATAACACAAAAAGCAAATCACTAAAAGAGGCAGAACCAGCCACTAAAGAAGCAAAAGAAAAAACCTGTGGCTAGAAACATCCTAGCAAGAAACCCAGAGGCAGAGAAAATGTCCACAGGAAGAGGAAGTTCCACCCAAATCTATCACAGAAAATATCCAACAGACTCACAACCCAGTTCCAAGATCCCAGCCCAGTCCATTTTGTCCAGTTGTTGTCTGGGAAAGACAGACAACAGGGAAAGAGAGAGTCCTGCAGATAGATGACACACACTATTTCCTTACCCTATGCAAGTGAGCTCACTTTTTGTACTGTTCCACTGCATTGATATATTTTCTTGAAGCAAACACCTGTAGTTATCCAACTTAGAGCTTTTTCCCTGCCAAGGTCAGCAGAGTCCTGGGCAAAAAAGCCAGAAGGGAAGTTTCTCTCTGCACCTCCCACGAGAATCTGGGCATTGGCAATTTCTCATCAGAAAAAAGGAATCATCCATGCGTCAGCCTCAGTTCTCAGCACTTCAAAAGCACCTTCAGCACTCCTCAGCTGTGTTACAGTGCGAGTTTCACAGCATTTATACACGTTCTGCACCTTGTGATGAAAAGCAATGCAGCCCTGAGCACGCATTGCAGAAAGATGTTCCTAAAGGCCATCTTGTGTTTTATTCTCTCTCTCCACCCCCTCTATGGCCATCGGTTAAGTGAATGACACTTGACCCAATGGGAGGACTACTATGTTTCATTCTCTGCATTAAAAACCTGTACCTAGCATGTCAAAAGTGTGACTTATGCAGGTCTTTCTCATAACTGTTGCCATATCAGTATGCTCTATATCCTCTTTACTCAAGTGACTTAATTAATTTTTTATCCATTTGTTTTTTGTAGTTGACAATCTATTTTCTGCTACACAGTGAGGTCTGCTGCTTCTTTTTATTCTACCAAAAGGTGAATCTGATCACTTCTCAAATAGGGACCTACCGCTGCTGGTACATGCACAAATCAGATGAAAGTCATTCCACAGTTTGCTCCTCATTCTTTCTTTCAACTCTGTGACCCAAAACTTGCATTGTCAGCATTTTTTTCCTAGATAATGAGCTACTCATCCAAATTCTAATTTCTTCAAAGACTCTATATATGACTAATTATTCAGCCAAGAAACATCAGTTAGCAAAACCTTAAAGAAAGGAAATAATTGAGTAAAGCAGGGTAAAGCAGAGGCTACAAATAAGGGGGTAAATTTTTTTAGAAATGGGTAAAGGTGAGCTTAGAAATTCCAGTTAATACATCAAATTTTGCTGGTCTAACTTCATTGAACAGAAAATAGTCATTTTGTAGGAGAGGATAATGTGTTTATCAGCCTCCCCTTCAAGAGAATGAAGGAATTAGAGTGTCCAGTGCAGCCTTACTTCCACCTCTGTCTGATCTGCTGGTTCAGCTGCTCTGGAGACCTTCTCCACAACCCCAGTTTGCATAGACACATAATGAAGGGCTGCTGCCTGGTAATCACCCAACTGAAATGGGCTGTGGGTTTTTAACACGAGTCCCTTCTACTGGATAACTGGCAGGGGGGTTAATGATAAGCTGTAGAACAAGTCGACCCAACTACAGAGAAAGTTTCCTAGCTAGCCTTGCTCATAAGGAGACAAGATGACCTTCTTGTCTTGTGGGAGTGGCCTTTTACAAACTATGTCCTCCTCTCAGGACAGGTATTATGGGTGTCCATGCTGCTCAGTTGCTTCGTTCCTTCTATTGTTTGTTTTTTCACCAGCATTTGTCTTACAAAAGCTTTAAACACTAGATGCACACAGTGAGTGCATTATATCCAGTGCTGGGCGCTGCACTGAGTGCAGCTGCTGAGTGATAATTTATCAGCAGTGTCACTTTCAAAAGAAGTTGTTGTACCTTTGTACTGTTCTTTTTCAGGTAATATTGCAGCTGTTCCAAACATAATAAGCTGCAGTAATTAAAGCCATGGCTCATCTAGCCATGATCTACAGGCAGGAATAAAACATGACCTGGCAAAATGAACAAGTTGCAATTAAAAAGTCTCTGAGATGACACAGGGCAAAGTTCTCTTGGATTTTGTCTTCTTCTGATGAAAATACAAATCAAGTGGGTGACCAGCTATCAAAAACAAACAGTTCACTGCCATTGAGCTCATGAGCATGGCCAGCGTTCCTGAGATTTCATCCTGAAAGCATGAAATCCTCCATTTTCTTTTAGGAGGCTGCAGAATTATTCCCACAAATACAAATCCCCGTGCCAGCAAGCAAGAGAGAAAAAGTTGTGTGGGTTTTTTTTTTAAAAAAAAGAGAAAAAAAGAGATGAGACTGAAAACATGGAACCCAAAGTGGTAAAGATGCTTGCCAAAGACTAAATTGCAGACCTTTAGGTGAATGAGAAAGGCAGCCCAGCATCCCAAACTCCAGTCCAGTACTTCATCCTCTCAGCCACTCCATATCAAAAATAAATAATTTAATGTCTGCAGCTATTAAAGGTCCGACATTAAAGAATGGGACCTTTTCTTTCATTTATTAAAAAACTACCAGTAAAAGTTGTGCATATCCCAGATCAACAACATATGGGGCCAAGGAACAGCAACAGCACCATTAATGCAGCTCATGTCATGGACTGAAAGACATCATCACTCGGTATTTGCTACAAGCAATCCATCAGGTTCTGTCCATAACTCCTGTGCTTAGTGCTGCTTGACCTCACAGATGCCACTCAGCTTCTCAGTGGCTCTTGCCTCATCTGTAAGTGGCATAGTAAATGCAATGGATGTTGCTATTAAAAAAACCTAATGAAAAAATAAAGAATCTGCTCAGTTGAAAATAAGAATTTTCCCCTTCTACAGCTAAATATGCCTCGGGGTTCTTCTTTTTCCATTTACATAAATAAGCAAAAGAAGCTGCTTTTGTTTTATATGGCAAATCTCTAGATGTTGCCTTGAGCAGAGGTGTCTGAGCACAGCAGTCACATAGCAGCTGCAGCTGCTGACAACGATGGCCCCATCAATGGGTGAATAATAAAAACTGAAATCTTCTCTCATTTCAATATGCTATAGTTTTCCAAAACTTTTTTCCTCAGCTGATTGGAAAATCATTGCCAGTCCCTTGCACAAATCATTACAAGTTAAATGTATTTAGCAATAGTTACTTGGGCAGAGCTGAAAGAAAAATCACATCTGAGGCTGAACAAACTATCACTTTATGAGGAGCTATGGCTTTCACTTGATGAGCTATATGCAAAGTAGCCATACGGGAATCCTCACTGCGCTGTTTGGGGATTACTGCCACTTCTCCAGAATGTTCAAAATTACTTTACATCTGTCTGGTATCTTTTACAGTCAGCCTCCCTCTGCTGAGTGTGATTCACAGCTGAATACACCAGCAGTTATTAGCCAACGGCATGGACTTCATGCTTTCTTGTACATTCTTGCTGCTACTATTTATCCTTGCTGAACTGCTAATGTGACCTGCAGACCACATCAACACTTAGCTCCTAAATCACAGCCTGGTTTTCCAGAAATGCTGAGCTTTACAACTCCAGGGAAGATCTTTCCCACTTAATATTAGATTGTCAGCCTCTCACATTACCATACAGTTACTGCAGCTATACAGCTTCAACAGAGCAATCCATAACAGCTCTGATTAAAATATCCTTTAAATACATGTTACCAAGCAGGTATAAGATTCTTCACAGTCTTTATCTGCCATGGAAGCTCATGAATACATACTCTGCCATCAGAACTAGTAAAAAAACCATCAGTGGTCAGCATTAGTTTTGATCCTATCCCCAATGTCTGTCACCATTATTGTAGTCCTTCAAATTTTTCCATTCCAAACCCTAATGTCACTGCAAATATAAAGCACACCACCAGGTAACAAGGGTCTGTCACAGCATCACAGACTTATTTAGGTTGGAAAAGACCTTTAACATCATCAAGCCTAGTCTATGACCCAACATTACCACAACCTAGACCATGGCACTAAGGGTGTCTTTAAACACCTCCAGGGATAAGGACTCGACCACTGCCCTGGTCAGTCCATTCCAGTGTCTAATTACCCTTTCTATGAGGAAGGGCTTTCTAATATCCAACCTAACCCTCCCCTGGCATAGCTCCAGGCCCTGCCCTCTCATCCTATCACTAGTTCCCTGAAGAATCATCCAGAGTTTCATCTCTGTTAAACCAGTAGGCACAAAATGCAAGCAGTAATCCTGAAGTGAAACTGAAATTCCATTTTACTTAACCTTAGAAATATTTACCCAAACATGAACCATCATTTGTCATAGGCCAGAACAAAGATTACTTGATCTTCTCTTTCAAAGCATTCCACAAGGTATTCTTAGGACTAGGCTTTGATCTAGGGCTCAGGAAAGCAACAGCAGAGGATGATGATTTATTACCCAGTCCTGCAAGGCTCCAGGACTAACATGGACCATGTGGCAGCAGTAAAAATCTGTTCTTGTTATTTCTCAGAAGGCTGAGCAAAGCTTACGGCCAGAGTTTGAAATAGGGGGGAATTCACTAAGGAGGACAAACATTGCTGTATCTCAAGAGGACATTGAATGAATTAATGAATGCAGGTTTGAGATGGACCACCCAGTTTACACTTGGCTTCAAGCAGACTTCAAGCACACAGTGGCCACTAGACTGTGGTGACATCTAAAATTCAAGGTGATTTGGGAAACAGAGGTCAAGGTTCTCAATTTACTGGATTTTTCTATAGAATCATAGAATTTCCCAGGTTGGAAGAGACCAGAAGGTCATCTGGTGCAACTCCTCTGCAGTGAGCAGGGACATTCTCAACTAGATCAGGTTACCCAGAGCCTTGCCAAGCCTCATCTTGGATATCTCCAAGGATGGGGCCTCAAATATACTTATAAGTCTTTGAACTCCTGGAATAAACTTAACTGATTGAACCCTGCTTTCTCCAATAGCAGTCCCTATTTTATCACTAACTCTACATATACCCTAAAAATAAATCCAATGTGTCTTACCCTCACTATAAGCCTAAACCATCTCCTTCACATAAGATCCTGAAACAAATGTACCTACTGTCATTCTCTAGTCTCCAAGACTAATTTTTTAACACATCCCTAACCTTAAGATAGCAAAGAGACTTTGCACATCCTGGAGTTAAACACAGTCCTGTTATTCTACTTTATATCAACTCTCATAACTTTGTAGACTTTGTGCGATTCAGAAAAACATTCAGTTCTTCAGCCAGTTCCCCATATTATTATTTTTATAGGTGTTGGAATTAATTTAACTTCTGAGCTGTTTCCATATGTGTCCATTAATCTAATTAGGTCCAGCAAAAAAACCCCTTTAATTTCTGTACCAGACACAAATGTATATAAAGTTGGAATGGTTTGACTTTTAGCAAAACAATGGGATGTGTTTTCTAAAGGCATATTTATATTAATTAATAGCGTAGAGCATTCATTTTCTGGCTTGAAATGTTTGTATCTGAGGCAACAGGGATATTTAAACTCAAATGTTCTGGTAAGACATCTGTAGAGTCATTCAGTGTTAAAGTTAGGGGTTTTTTAAGATGCTTCCAAGACAAAGTTCTTAAAATGATGCATATGGCTTTATGCTGTTATTAATATCCCCGTAACGTGAGTGTAGTGCAAACTAACAGAGTAAGGTTTTCTAAGCGTGTATTATCAGATAAGTGAGCATGTAATTGAAAGATATTAAGGGATGAAAATATATGTTCAAGAGAGCTGGGTCGAAAGGTCTTTCCTGGAAATGAAATATCTTTTAATCTTCTCCATCAAAAGCCAAAGGACTGGGAAGCATATGGAACTGCTTTGTTAGAATATCTGATTGATTCAACATGCAGAGTGTGAAGTTGTATTTAGGTTGATTTTATTGTGAAAACATTAAGCATTAAAACAAATCCTTTTTTTCTCCATGTGCCTCTTCAAGGCTTCAGCTTGATCATTTAAAGAACGTATTTTGGGGCATTGCCACCACTAAGCAGCAGGTATTTAGTCAGTAGTCATTTACAAACAAGATCCTCCTCATTGTGAGGATCCTCAGCCTCCAAAATGAGCCTTTGCTTCTCTTTTAACAGAAGAATACAGAAGACATTTCAAACCTCCATGTGCTCTCTGTAAATCATTTCAAAGCTTAAAAGTCTTTTTCAAATCATGACACTGAGCAGGAGAAGGAAGCAAGTGATGAAACTTTTCAATGAGTAATGTGTTTCAGAATGAAGCACTAGTACCTGCTCAAATAAGATTTTCATTGTATCATAAAAAACTATCATTTTGGGTGAGAAAACTGTCTGAAGTCCTAACCAGGTGTTTTAGAGTGAGCTGTAGGAAAGACAGAAAGAAAGTGACATCTGTGTGGGTATATGCTTCCTGCATCGTAAGGGATAGACTGTAGTATAAACCAGTCTCATAGTGAAATAGGAACAGATCGAAGCAAGCATTCCTCTGCTGCAATATAAATCCATGTTCGCTATGGAATGTTTCTCAGATTCATATCTACTCAAGCTCCTGACTTGGTAATTCAGGCACCTGCCCCTCCATGGCTTCTAAAAACATGCCACTAACTCAGTCCTCAATAAAGCAGAGTTTGAGGAGCATCCAGCACAGAGGACTGCAAGTGGTTTCTTGCATGAACTATGAGCTACTATGAGTCATGAAGAGACTCCAAAAGGTTCCTCATGGGAAACATGTGCACAGCATCATCCTCATAATGGAAAAGATGATGGTGGCATCTAGTGCAGCCACAAAGTCACTCCAATCATCACTAACTGCTTGTTCTAGCTATGCAGGACAGGACTGCATTAAACCTCCATCACATTCAAGGTAATAAGGGTCAAGTAGCCTCCGCTGATACTCTGCCCTCCAAGGTCTGGTGGTATTAGTAACACAATTACAGTATCACAGTAATGATAAGGTTGGAAAAGACCTTAAAGATCATCCAATCCAACCTAAATCCAAATAAATCAAGTACATCTAACATCTGGATCATGCCACCCAGCACCTCATCCAGCCTAACCTTGAATACCTCCAGGAATGGTGACTCAACCATCTCTGTGGACAGCCCATTCCAAAACCAGATCACTCTTCCAGTGAAAAATCTTTTCCTAATGTCAAGTCTAAACCTCCCCTGATGGAGCTTAAGACTATGACCTC